>PVJH01036238.1:0-19016 GCA_004026705.1 Nesogale talazaci | reverse complement strand
TAAGCTACTTTTACGGGAGCCCATCTCAGATCTTTCTCCAGGATAGGCATTGGTAGGTTTGAACCATTGACTTCCCAGTTAGCAGCCAGGCACTTAACCCCTGGACCACAAGGGATCCTCGGCATTATCATTCTCACTATAATAATACGAATTGCTGTGCTTATAGCACAAGGCCTAAAACATCAGCCTCTGCAGGAGAAAGGTGAGGCCTTCTATTCCTATAAGGAGTTACCGTCTGTGGAACCAACAGGGGCAGTTCTGCCCTGTCCTATGTGAGTTGGAATCAACTCATTGGCAGTGAGCTTTTTGTTTGTTTGTTTGTTTGTTTGTTTGTTTGTTTACTATAGAGAGAGTTTAGCGGTACAGACCTAGGACTGGTACAGACCCCGTCCTCCTCCATCTCATGCCACCTGTTGTTCCATTCTAAGGGTCCCATTGATGCGTAATGTTTGGGTGTGGTCTGCAGCCCTATCGTTCCAGAGCAAGTCCTTGCTCTGAGTCCCAGAGCTGTGGCCATCTGGAGGGGCAGGCATCGACTATTGTACCTGTGATGCCTGGACTAGGGGCAGCTGACACCGCCTGCTCGGAAAGGCCTGCCATTCCTGAAAGTTCCACAACAAAAGATTCATGATTTGTTAAAACAGACCACAGTCCTCACTCCTTTTCTACCAGGAGAACATGGTGCCAATCCGGAGTTTTCCATCTACCAAAGAAGACAGCATGTATAAGGGCTAAGAGCACACGTCCAAGCAGATGGATAGTTGCTGGGGATGGTGGAAGACTAGAATGGAGGATTGCTGCTTGGTGAGGACTGAGTGTGTGGGGCGTGACGAAAGAGCAGACAACAATGTGAATAATGAGTCCCACTGAACCACATGCCTGAAGAAAGATGTCCTTGGCATCAGTGAGCTGCGTTGGGTTGGCAACGGCCATGACCATGACCATTCTGAGTCAGACAACCACCCTGTCTCCTCTGCTGGGCAAATCAAAGAGGAACAACATCAAATTTATCGGCAAAAAGAACATCTCAAGATAGACCCATGCTGTCAGAGATAGGACACTAAGTAAAGGCCTATTAGGCAGCCTAGTTAACATTCTTCAAATTTCCGCCCCAACCACTAATGCCAACGATGAAGAAACTGGAAATTTTAAAAAATCAATTCCTGCAGAGTGGCATGATCAAATATGCACTATAAACTGAGAACCAATGATGATGGGAATGCAGATGTCACCAACATAGAAGGAGGTACAGTGGAAAAAGGTGGCCTTGAAAAAAAGAAAATTAAAAAAACAAAACAAAAAAAAAAGGTGGCCTTGGGGATAGTAACCGTACCAGAGTGTGTGACACAATTTTGCAAGACCATTAACTTATTCACTGCCAACACCTCTTTTCAACGCCATAAATGGAGTCTACCTCTGGGGCCTGCACCCGATGGAATTCACAGGACTCAAACAGATATCGCCTGTGGGAAAAGACCACATAGAACAAGGTGAGAAGCCAGTGGAGGTGGGTCAGATTATCAATTCCTTTTATGTAAGTTTACATGGAAGCTTACAGAAAAGTCCTACAAGTCTACGAGAGACAAAGTACAGTCCTGAATGTGTCACACCTGAATTCAGTGACCATCTGTAGAACACACTGGACACTAATGACCGAAGACCTGAGGAGTTTTGTGGGTAGACATCAATACCATCGTCCATGAAAAGAGCAAAAGGTCTCTTTTAAAAAAGGAAAGAAAGAAAGGACCAAACAGATGTCAGGAGCAACTATGAAACTTGCTCTGAAATGAAGAGCTGAACCAAATTCAATGGCTAACTTGAGATGACCAAAGTAGGAGGATGAAATGTGCACAGACCTAGAATTGGAAATCAAAAGGGAAGCAAACCAGAGAAAACGAAAAGTTCAAAGTTAAATGCACTTCCATCGAGATGGTATTGTACAGCCCAGGAAACACCCAGAGAAAGATGGAATGGAAGGAATGCACGCAATCACTGCGCCATCAAGAACTGTTCTCATCCAACCATTTCAGGATGGAGCAGATGATCAAGAACCAATGGTATTGAGGAAGAATCCAAGCTGTACTGAAGGCCTTGGCAAGAAACCAGGCTCCTAGACTTGACAGAGTACAAAATGAGACGTTTCAACAAACGGAGGCAATGCTGGAAGCACTCACTCATCTATCCCATGACAATTGAAAGACCGACTAGAAGGTCCACATTTGTGTTCATTTCAAAGAAAGGTGAACTAGTGGGGTGTGGAAACCAGGTAGCAGTGTCATTCATGTAACAGGTAAGTAGAATCTTGCTGAAGGTAATTAAAAAACGGTTGCAACAGCTCATCATCAACAGGTGGGGGCAAAGCTGTTTGCCCCTTGGGCAAATGGGATGGAACCACCACCTTCCACGGTTCAGGGAAGGCCCCATGGGAAAATACTCAACCATGGAGCTTCTGAGGCACTGCATGGATGGTCTGATTCTTGTCCAAGACAAAGCAGACATTGCCCCTCCTGCTCCCTGAGAAATCTGCTTGAAACACAATTCTGAAATGTATCAGTCACTCCCTCTTCCTGACTCTCCCCCTGCCCTCCTATCCTTGGAAAATTAGCAAAATATATTAGTGGTTTTTTGTGTGCCCTCAGAGAACGTAACAATCCCTTTGTCTGGAAACCTGTCACAAGATGCAGGCTATGTGACAAGGAGTGCCTATCAACCTTCCCCAAATAAAGTGCCGCCCTTGGCGTGTCTTGGCTCCATGGCCCCTGAGCCCCAACTTTGTCTCCTGTCTTTTCTCTCTTAGCCCATCCTTCTCGATTACAGACCATGCCCCTCTCGGGCCCTGTGCATTGTGGGAGAGCTGGTCTTGTTTGATCTCACACCGCCAGAACTTCAAGCTGGATTCAGGAGAGGGTGTGGAATGAGGGACAGCGTTGCTGACGTCACATGGGTCTTGCTAAGGTGACCAGACATCCCGCTTTTTAACAATTTAACATTGCCCTGGGGTGTTTTAAAATTAAAATAATTATATTGCAATACCGTTTTTGCGTTCTATGAACATTTTCGTTGCTCCGTCTGGACCAAATTTTTAATCAGAACCTCTCCCCTCCCCCCGGTCAAGGGTGTCCCACTTAACATCTGGTCATTTTACGGAGAGGATGCTGGAAAGGTATTGACTGATGCTTTATTGACTATGAAAAAAACAAACAAACATTCCGCTGTGTGGATTATATCAAATTATGGAAGGCATGGAGAAAAAAATGGGAATTCCAAAACACTTGCTTATGCGCATGTAACCTGTACATGATCAAGAGGCAAATAGCAAGTGGAGACTGTGCTTTTTTATTGATCTATTTATTTTATTTTTATTTTTTTTGTTTTTGGGGCATCACTGCTCTCTGGTGGTGGGAGTAGGAGGCCCAGTCTTTGCTCCTGTGGAGCTACTGCTGGAATTGAACCTCCATCCCAGTGGGCCGCAGTCCCGCGCACAACCACTACGCCACCAGGGCTCAGCCCCCATTCCTCTAGTTTTTTTTTTTTTTTTTTTTTTGGCATCACTGCTCTCCGGTGGTGGGAGTAGGAGGCCCAGCCCCACTGCTGGAATTGAACCTCCGTCCCAGTAGGCCGCAGTCCCACACAACCACTACGCCACCGGGGCTCAGCCCGACTGTGTTTTTTTAAAATCGGGAAAAGGTGCGTGTGCAGGTTGTTTCCTTTCACCACACTGCTTTCCATTGGATACTGAGCAAATCATTCCAGAAGCGAGACTCTATGGAGAAGAACAAGGCCTCAGAGTTGGAGGGAGATTCGTGAGCAGCCTGTGAGAGGCAGATGACACGATCTCACTTGCTGAACGTGCAGAGGATTGGAAGGAAGCTCGATAGAGAAAGGTCAGAGACTATCGCCATCACGATGAGCTACAGTCCAGTGCAGAGAAAACAAAAATCAGACCCATAGACACCATCACAATAAATGGTGACAAGAGTAAAGTCGCCGAGGACCTCACTCGTTGTCTTGGGATGTACAAGAGATGCTCGGGGAAGCCACACACAAACCAAACTCACTGCCCTGGCGTCAGTGCTGACGCAGCAGTCAAAAAATCACGTATGGGACGGTATTGGGCAAATCCATGCAAAAGAACCCTCAAAGGTGCTGAAAATTAAAGCTGTCACGTTGAGGACGAAGATGTCCCTGACTCAAGCCACAGTCGGCACAATTGTCCTATGGAGACACCTTGTCCCAGGTGGACACACTGTCCCACGCCTGTCCCACGCTCCTGCCACGATGGCCTTCCTCGCTTGCTCCACAGGGAGTCAGTCCACGGGCTGGAGGGGGTGCCCGCTGTCTGGCTAAGAGATCCACTGTGCTAAAGGCTCCCTGGACTCTGCCTTTACTCTACTTTGCACGAATCTTCCGGGACCTGTGGTTACACAGGGTTACACAGGGGCTGGCCATCAGCCTTACTTTTCATTGGGTCCCAGGAACCTGCCAGGAGGGAGACACCAGGAAGAAACACTTATGAAACTGTAGCCCTTGTCGCAACTTACCTTGGTGGGCGAGGTGACCTTATCCACAGACTGCTTTTCCCAGAGGTTCCTCTTGCCTGATACATCTCCTGGTCTCAAATCCTAGGCAAGGGCAGGGAGAAATGGAGGTGAGCCTTTATGCTTTCCCGCCAGCTCTCAAGAAGTCACCAAGTCAATGATCATTTATTTGAGCAAATGGATTGTTAAATACCCTTCCTTCCTCATATGAAATGGATGAATGGAACTGAAAGAATCATCTGCCTCAATTTATACATATATATCATAAACTATATGTATATAGACACATCTATCTAGATCAGAGGGTCACATAAGGGCAGTAACAGCAATAGCAGCTAAGATCACATGCCTCACCAAAGAGAAGCAGTTATAGCCATCACGAGAGGTGAGTTGACACAATGTTTGAGGAAATCAAGCAGGTTAATGTGTAAATTGATAGCTTTGTATGGCCTTTAAGTAGTGCTGGAAATACCCAAGTGGCCCGTGGCCAAAAAAAAAGGTCCCTGACCCCACTCTAAATATTGACTTGTTTTACAATCCGAGAGTGGGCCAGGAAACCCTACATTTGTGTCCCTCTCTTTCACCAGGAACGTGCTGCTCGGTGGACCAGTAACCTTGACATCGAAGCATATTTCAAAGGACCTTGCCCATCTTGAACTTCCCCTACTCTTGGGTGCAGCACATTTGCTGTTGCCACACAATTTGTTTGGGGGTTTGGTGAGCATCTCCGCCCTGGCGGATGGCCTTTCTCCTGGTGTCCTGACCGTCACCCTTCTCAGCACACCAGCCTGGCTTCGCCCACCGCCACTGCCTGCCTTTCTGGACTTCCTTTGGCTCTGGGTGCCCATGTCGCCTTGAGAGGCAGGCTGGAAGTTCACGTGCTGGGAGGCTTCTTCAAGCCCTAAATGAGAAAGAGAGCCGGCGCCAGGATATTTCTCAGGAGCCCTCAGCTAAAACTTCTCTGATGGGGGGGGGGGTTCTACGGTGCCTCCCCATCTTGCTCATGTGTGCGTGCGTGTGTGTGTGTGTGCGTGCGTGAAGGTCTCAGAGTCCATGTGGCAGTGAGTGTGGTGATGCCTCTTTTATCAACTGCTTTCTCTTCACCAGCCCCCTGGGTGCTGCTTCGCCCGGTGCGGGTTTAGGGCAGAGCACTCCATAAGCCAGGCCAGCAGGGGCTGGCTTGTGCATAATGACTTATCTATAGCGAACAATTCCACGTGTTTCTCACATGTCAGAGAGTCTGCTACTGGGTCTGGCTGGCATCTATGACCTCTCCCAACCCCCCCTGCAGAATCAAATCTTCTTTTCAAATTTACAAGCCCGGACTGGGACGGAGCACCCAGGAAATGAGGCAAGCCGGTGCTTGCTTGCCAAATCTGCTGCAACAGTTTTGCGTCAGCTGTGATGAAACCTGTGGCGCTGTTCATGGTGGATTAGTAAATAAGCATGTAGATGCTCCTGCTTGCCCCATTTTACAATCCTGGGCACTCTGATTAGGAGCGGGCTGTGCCACGTGTCTATGATCAGTTATCAATTTGATTCCCCGAGAGACAAATCATTCTCTTCTACCCAAGAAACGGCATGCTCTTGACCTTCAGTCCTGCTTCAGTGTCTCCAGCACTCACATCAATTGTTCCCAGAGCCCATTTTAAGGAACAACCCCAATAGTTACGTTGGCATATTCAACGAAAGAGGAAATAGAAATGAAATTACCTGACCAGACTACATTTTAGAGAAAGATCACTCCGGGAGAAGAGGGAGAAATGAAGGCAGGAGAGGCAGGTTTCCCATCAACCAGAGACCCAAGAGGGAAGCAGAGAATGTCAGCTGAGAAAGACAGGGTTGGTGGTTTGGGTTTCAAACAAAAAGAAAGACAAATTAGATTTGCCGAGATGATACAACATGGGGCGCAGATACAAAGAGCAGGCACGGAGGCTCACGCGGACACACCGGGTGGTCTGTGTTCTAACAAGGAACCGGGTAGCCATCCAGGTTTAATCTTATGCACGACACGGGTTCGTGTTCAGGCCTCACACATAATAGGGTGTCGAACAAATTGTCTGGGGCGCTGTTAATCCTTAGCCCATATGAGAAGTCTTCCATGGATGGTAGAGGTAGACTCTCCTCTCCGGTAAGTTCTAGAAATCTGCACGTTCACCTGGTAGATTCTGCCCCCGCCCCTCCCCACTTGAGACTCACTGGGTGAGGACCATTTGGGAGTTGGCCTGAATGCCTGAGTTGGTGTCAGTTGAGCTGGTAATCACAAGATCAGCAGTTCAAGACCACCAGCTGCTCTGAGGAAGAAAGACAAGGCTTTCTACTCCGGAAAAGAGTTACAGCCTCAGACGCTCACAGGGGCAGGTCTTCTCTCCTGCCCTCACATGGAATCCATGGAAGTGAGTTTGGGCCCTTAGCTTCACCCATCTGCACCCCCAAGCCCAGACTGGGTCTACCACTCATGCACGCACAGGAGGTAACTACAGACTCAGGCCTCTCTGGGTGGTGCACATGTTCAATGTGCTCAGGCTGTTGACCGAAATGTTGGAGGATCCAGCCCACCCCGAGATGCCTCGGAAGAAAAGCCTGGTGCTCTCCTTCCCCAAAGACCCCCATGGGAGACCCCAGAGCACACTTTTACCCTGACAGTGTGTGGGTTCACCAGGAGTCGGGGCCAACTTAATGGGGACTGGTTCTCCTCTGTCTCCTCGGAGCGAAGGGAGATGGCTTTGCTTCACTCTCTGCAGATTCCTCCCTTTGCCACTCCACGGCAGGGAGTCCAGTTTGGGGGTTTTCTAAGCTGACACTTGCGGTGAGCCCTGATGTGCAGGATTTGGGCTCCACGGGAAACGGATTGCATCCGGGATGGAGCGCAGAGATTTCTTTTTTTGATAAACATACACTTTGAGTAAAATGAAACGGAGGCACATTTTAAATTTAGACCACACCAACGTGCAAGTATGCTTTAGAAGTCAATGAAACGAATGTTGAAATGCAGTCGAAGGGAATTACAGCAGAATGAGAGGTCAAGACTTGGAGGATGACAGTTGGGAGCCAGTGAAGGCAGTTAGACGCCCTGTGGCGCAGCGGCCCAGGAGGTACAAGGCTTGGGTCCTTACTGGGGGATGCGGTAGCCATGGCAGCCAAGTCTCATCTACCCTGGAAACGGCAGAATCTTAGGGGTCATCTTGATGGGGAGCTTCTGAGACTTTGGGTTGAAATGAGAAATGCTAGCAAGGTGATATACACAGTCAACCATCAGGTCCAAAGCCTAGGTCTCGGTGAAGGCAGCCACGCACAAGAAGAACATTTTAGATCACGAAGGCACAAGGCAACATTTGCCCTCAGTGTTTCCACACGCTCCTTGTACTATTGTTTTCCTTCCTTTGTCATTAAAAAAAAAAAAGGTTCTCCCTTGGAGGCGTTGAGAACAAAATTATAACAACGCTCTCACCAGCTGCTCGACAACTGTAGGTTTATGCGGCCTTATAGAAATGGGGCAAGTCTGAACTTTGGAGTTCCAGACACACCTTCTCTTTGGAATGCGCGGTTGGGGCAACAGCCTGTTTTCCTCAGGGGCTGGAAACACAACGACCCACGAAGCTCAGAAAACCCCGAAGCTACTTACAGACGGTTTGGGAGCCGGTGACTTGCTCCCGTCTGGGGTTTTGGTCAACCATTCACTGATGCGGCTGGACACGCCCACCTTCAAGCCAGCTGTTTCCTGCAGAGAACCAAACAGCCCAGAATGTAAAAGAGCCAAGTAAATAAAACGGACCAGGGCGGGAATCCTCAACGCAGCTGCCAGATCCCACTCAGTGTGACTTCCCGCAGCTGTGGGCGAACGCGGCCCTGCTCTGGACCCACCGTCTTTAAGAGCTGTCGTTAAATAACCTTCACCTTGATCTTGGAAAGAGCCCTGGCCGAGTATGGGTGACAGATTGGGCTGCAACCTGAAAGGTCCACAATTCAAAGCCATCAGCATTTTTGAGGGAGAAAGATGGGCCTTTCTGCTTCCTTAAATAGTTACCGTCTCCGAAACACCTCGGGGGCAGTCCTACCCCATCCTAAAGGGTGGAGTCGGCAGCGACATCTATTTATTTAATATTTAAACCAGGTGAGTCAGTTTCCTTTCCTCTGTTTCCCATGTCCTTCACCCTTAAAGGCCTACAATCTAGTTTAAGTGCTCTATTTAAAATCTCGTGGCCGCAGAACTGGCCAGCATCTAGCTGACTCATAAGCACATGCTTAAAAAAAAAAAAACCAACAAATTCTGACTTGCTTCCACAGTCATTAAAGAATGAATCACACCCTTTACATGCCTTGTAGCTACCCGCCGGTCCCTGGGAGCTGTAAAGGAGCCCTGGGAGGCCAGTGGTTACCTTGCTGACTGCTCACGGCCAGGTCAGCGATGGGAAAGCGCCCACCAGCTGCTCCACAGAAGAAAGGCGAGACTCTTGACTCCCGAGAGCGCCAGTCTCGGAAACCCACAGGGGGCATTTCTCCCCTGTCCTATAGGGTGGCTATGTGTCTGCATCGACGGCGGTAGAGGTGAGTTTGGTTCTGAGTTTGGGGTGATGCAGAGGGTTCATGCACGGAGCTGCCAACTGCAAGGCTGAAGGACCAAGTCCGTCCTGGGGCACCTTGAGAGCACGGTCTGGTGCTCTGGTGCTTCTTTCGGAACAATCTGTTCCTGAGCAAGAGCCTAGGGCACTCGGACGCGCATAAGGTCATCACCAGTCAACTCGGTGGCCAGCGATGTTATTATGTGGCTGTGATCCTTGAAAACAGACTGTGGCGGTTACCTGATCTCCTGCCCACTTGCGAAGGGGTGGAGTCTAGCCTGTCAATCAGGCCATAGCCAATGAGGCCTCTGGGTGGGCATGACCTTCTCCTGAGGGTTCTGGGAACTCCTATCTTCCTCCCTGGAGGTGGGGCACACCCTCTCTGCTTGTTTTCCTGCTGATGCACATGGAGTCATGCTAGAGGCCTGGAGCTGGAGGATCCATCCCCTCCTGGTGCTGAGAGGCTTCCCCTGCCACTGGATCCACATGACTCCCCACCCACGGGCCTGTGATCTTCCTGCATTTGGTGTCATTGTGTGTGTTGCCTGAGTCTGAAGAGGAACTCACAGTTTATTATCGACCATATGGGCTAGTATTGGGACGCCTGGACTTGATCTGGCCTGGGCGGGGCTGTTTCCTTCATGTGCAAGTCCTCTTTGAGATGACGGTCTCTCTTTCACACAGATGAGTCTTCCTGGATTTATTTCTTAGTCTTGCCGTACTAACACACCGACAAACAGACACAGAAATCCACTCCCCCTCCCAAACTTAAGAGACGAGAGTCCCCTGCTGACCTTGTTTGGGGTGCCCGACGCGGTGGGGGACGAGAAGACGTTCCCCTTCTCCCACATGCTCTTGATATTGCGCACTCCCTCGGCGGGCACAGGGAGGTCCGAGGCTGCTGGCTTCGTCACTTTTGAAGATTTCGTTCCCTGAAGCGTGTGAGTGACTGTTAGGACCGTGTAAACGTGTCTGTCTTCCTCAGCGTTATCCCGGGCACTAAGCGCCCATGAGGACGTGTCAACACCTTCACCCACTTGTCTATGCAGAACCCCACCCTGACGGCCTCATCCGTCCGTCCATCCGTCCCATCAAACCTGACACACAATGTAGACCTCAAAACCAACCGGAGAACCCCTCAAGAGGGTGCTTCTTATGGAGGCACTCTATATTTTTTAGCAATAGTCTTAATGGCTTTCTACTTCATATAGTATATAATTAAACCACCCTGTCTTACAAGGAAGACTGTGCAATCTTCACCATAGTCAATTTTGGAACGTTCTTTTTTTTCTGGGACTCACTGCTGTTAGCGACCCATGTTTCCTCATGCTCCCCTGCCATGCACCTAGGGAATCACTGTTCCAATTTCTCTCTCTATAAATCTACTTATCCTGGACTTCATGCACAGCACGCTCTAAGAAGCAAATAAATAAAATGCCAACAGTGACTGGACAAAATAGAGAAAATCTCCATAAGAAGGAAAGCAGAAAATATCTAAAGTGGAAGCAACTTTAAAATGGGTCCACAGGGAGAGCAAGTGATGGCATGTTATATTTTAATCTAACAGCTTCTGCCATGATCCAGTTTACAACGCTCTCTGTCTCATAGCGAGGCTATTCACATTCCTCACCAATGGTCAGAGTGGATTTACCAGAGGCTTAATCCAGGTGGGGATGCTGGGAACGGATCTGGGGCTTCCGACAGTCATTCATAACTTTCTGACAACCCGATGTTCAGAATTTAACCTCTGATACCATTCCCTCCTCAGGCTTTGGATTTCACTATTTACGCTTCTTGGATGACACAGGCTGGTGTGGTTCTTCCGTGTGAATGCAGTCAACGCCTCACTTAGATGACTGCTTGTTCGAAGATAAACTGTTAAGCCCCTAGACCACTATTCTGGGACCTGGTTTCTTCACTGCAATTCTGGGACCTGGTTTCTTCACTGCATGGTGCCATCACACCCATACCTTCAGTGACCTCTTCGGGAGGGTGAGCACTGAGCGGGGACACTCTTGGTTGGGGAGGAGCCCTGCTGGTGTCGTGGGTACACACTGGGCTGGCTAGCCGCAGAGCCGGCAGTTCGACGCCACCAGCTGCTCCCAGGGAGCAGTGCGACTTTCTACTCTGGCATAGTGGTTGAGTACGGGACTGCGGCCCATGGGTTGGTGGTTCAAATCCAACAGCAGCTCTCCAGGAGCAAGTGGGCCTCCCACTCCCACCAGAGGGCAGTGATTGCTCCCCCCCCACCCCCCCAAAAAAAAAAAAGAGCTGCCGTCTTGGAAACTCGCAAGAGGCAGTTCTCCTCCATCTTCGTGGGTTGCTATAAATTGGAACCAATTCGATGGCAGTGAATTTGTTTGTGGGTAAGGGGCTCCCCGGGGTGCAAATGGTTAACGCAGTTGGCTGCCAACCAAATGTTGGGTGGCTGGGATTCACCCGGGGTGGTCTCAGAAGAAATGCCGCGTGCTTAGGGATCGGCCTCTGGAAACCAGCCCTGGCCTGATGGAGCCCACTTCTACGCAGGCATACCTGGGGATACCACGTGTGGTTAGAGGGGGCTTTGATTTAGTTGACATCCAATTCTGGGAATAAAAACGGACTCTTGAGTGTGAAGACTCTGGTGTGCCGTCGAGGGTGCCTCTTCCCCCCTTGTCTACAGACTTTTTACGGCTACAAGGCGCTTCAAAGAGTTGGTAGAAAAAGTTCTACCATCTTTGAATTCATTTCTCCAGGAACTTCTTGAAGCGCCTTGGTGCCCCCGCCCTAGGAAACAAAGGAGAGGAGGAGCATTGAGCGGGTGCTCACCTCGATGGCACTGGTGTACTGCTCCAGCCGGCTGTCGATCTTGGAGACGACAGTAGCTTGATGAGTTGATTTGACACCGCTGCAAAATACGTAGGTGGAGACATGAGAGAGAGCCTCTCTAGGCCAGTGGCTGCTGGTGATTCTCAGTGGGCTGACTGACCATCTTACCTTTTCTGCACGGACTTATTCAAAAATTCCGCCCGCTCTTCTATCTAGGAATGGAAAAGAGAAATCAACTTGGTCAGTGCTTTCTGCTCATGGACAGTGTTCCTCAGTCCAACGCAGGCTCTTCCCTGAGCCTGGTGAATGCTAAAGGGTGTAGTCTATTGACAATGCACAAGTTGTTTGGGTGTGAGGAGAAGACGATTGACTGTTCCCACGGAGATAAATATGTTTGATACAGGACTTGCTACATATGAGGAGGGCTTCTAAAAGGTTGTGGAAAAATGGAATGGGAAAACAGATATTTGCCTATACTGCAAATATTTCCATGAAGTACTTGTACAATACATGGCTGTTGCTGTTAGGAACTATTGAATCAGCTTACAATTCAAATCAATACTGAACCACACTGCTGAATCCTGTGCTGGCATCACAAGTGTCTGTCCGAGTCCACTGTTGCAGGTAATGTGTCCAAGCAATGGAGAGTCTTCCTCTTTTTCAAGACTCTCTACCAAGGAGAACGTCCTTTCCCAGTAGCACGCACAGGGGCCAAAGTTATGGAACTGTCTTAGCTACACACATACATCTAGAGAGAATGAGTGTCTGGGACTGCGGGTTTAAGATCATCGTCTTGGGAGACACCAGGGTCAACTGGCCTAACATAACTCTCAAGCACAAGGTTCGACCCATCCAACTTTATAAAATATGACACCTTATCACCCAATCTCCATTTTGACTTATCTTAAATTTGTTCTAGTTTTCCGATACTTGGTATTTTTAAATTTTCCATCGAGGTTTTTCTGTTTTACTTTTCTTACTGTTGTTAGTGTTGGCAATTTTTTCCCGATGCTTTTTTGGTATATGAGATCCAGGATAGATTAAATCTAGAGAGACAGTAATTGGATGAATGGTTTCTTGCAGGCATGACAGGGGAAGCTGGGGGGAAGTGAGCGCTAACACGATGAGTATGAGGAATCAGGAACCAGTCTGAAATGTAGTGTGGTAAACTCTTCTCGATAGGACTGAACTCTTGAATTATATGATATGTGGATACTGTGCCAATAAAACTGAAAAAACAATAAATCCTACTTGGATGAGTCACAGCTGGGATCTTAAAGGCTTAGATGGCTGGGGCCATCCAGGCGTAGCTATTGGCCTCTCCCCATCTGCAGCGGAGAAGTGTGAAGAAAACGGAAGACACATGGAAGCAAGGAGGCCATCGCGCTATTGGGCAATATGACCCTCATCCTTCACAATCACGAGATGAGAAGAACTAGATGGTGCCCAGCTACCACTGCCAACCACACTAGAAAGTCCCGAATAGAGCGGGAGACGGATGCGGAATAAACTCAAAAGCAGAGACAAGGCCAGGCTTACTAGTTGGAGAGAGACTCTTGGTCTTCCTTCCAGGCTGGAACTGAAGGCACCGTGGTTCCATCTTCAGCCTGACACTAGAGAGCCCTCTACGGGGAACGCCAGCACTAGGCGGGGTTGCTTTGAGATCGCTTTTGTTGAGAAGAGGGGCAGGAGTAGGACGGAGGAGAGATGGACGTGGGGTAAGGGATGTGACACTGTGGGGATTGCAAGCAATGCTTGCAAGCAATGCCTTGAAACAAGACATGGATTTGTTGGATGGAACATTGACTTACTGTATAACCCTTTACCTAACTCACAATGGAAAGTTAAAATTTCCACTGATAGACACATACTGCATGCAAGTGGATTCACAAAACCACCTTTCCTGGGCAGGACTGTTTTCTTGCTGCATTTGGCATACAGTAAGATTCCAGAAGAACGATAGGGAGGACAGGTAACCTATTCACTTCCTTCTTAGCTCGAGCGCCTCACTGGAGAGTTGACGAGGCTTAGCCTGTTGTGGAAGGTCTGTTCGGAATGGAAAATACAGGGCAGGGGCATCAGGACCCCTCTCTTGAAGCCCATTGTGAACAACCGGGAAATAAAACAATAAGCCCAGAGAACCAAGGCAGATACTGAAGTATGCTAAAGGACAGCCTAGTAAATTTTAATAAATTCATTCTAATGAATTCATCTTTCTTCTTTTTTTGGATTCCACTACTTCTATATATTTAACTATTTTTGTTCATCATTTTATTGGAAGCTTGTACATCGCTTCTCATAATACATAGTTACATATACTGTGCCAAGCACCTTCACATGCCTGCTGCCGTTACCATTCTCCAAATATCCGTTTTTCCACTCGGGCCCTTGATATCAGCTTCTCATCCCTTCCCCACCAATCCTCCATACTTTACAGATTATTATTGTTTTGTCGTATCGTACACTGCCTGACGTCTCCCCTCTCATTTTTCTTTTTTTTTTTAATGGTGCCGGGAGCCTCACCTTTCTCCCAGGTGTGGCCAGCAAACACAAAGCTCTAGCAAACACAAGTACAGAGATTTGGGGAAACTAAGAGCCATACAGGAATCCCGGAGGCATTCTCCCACGAAGAGTTTGCCCCTTGGAAACCTCGCCGTGCATGGTTTTTGACTCAATGGCAGAGAGTGAGAGACACTGAGTGGGGTGTGAGAGCAGAGGCTAAACTTGAGAGGGGACAGGCACACTCAGCCCCTTTCTGATTCTGGGACCATTTCTCTCGTCTTGGCTAAGCCACTGATGAAAACACCGGGGCTCTTGCAACATCTACACCCTGAAGACGCTGCAAGGCCACTGGGAACGCACTCTTGCTGGGGAAATGCCTTAACTCCGCTTAAGACTTGAGGCAATGCATCCAGCGGCACTGACTGTGTAAGTTGTGTGGCTGTGCGCTGTGGAGTTGATTCAGAGTGACAGAGTGACAGGAGAGTTGATTCAGAGTGACAGGAGAAAGCAGAGCTGCCCGGATAGCAGTTCTGCACGGGTGTCTTTCTGGAGGTAGATCCCCTGGTCCTAGCTCTTGTGGAGCCACGGAGGGGTTCATCCAGCTGACGGGTTGCATTTAGAGACCCAATGATGCACCTCAGCCCGCAGATCCCCAAACACCCAGCCCTGTTGAGTTGATTCTGCCGAGTCAGAAACCTATACATTGGAGTAGAACCGCCTGACTGGGTTTTCAAGGCTCGAGTCTTTTTTTTCTTCACTCACCCCCAAGGTAATATCCACTCCCCCAACTGTCTGATTGGCATTGAATACACATAGTGTACAATTCAATGGTTCAATCAAGACATCAAGAAGAGTTGATTTCACATGCAGAAAACCATATGAAAAAACAAAAGACAAAAACTCTAACAATCATAACAAAGTAAAATCGGTGAGAATATTAATAGAAAGGCAAGCGGGACACATTCAAAACCTGAACATATTTAGGGGGTTCTCTGGACCCTATGTGTGTGGACGCTGTAAGTGGATTTCGGGCTTCCACTGTCATCTATAAGGGGGGCAACCTTTATGGAAGCAGGCAGACACATCCTACCCCATCCCAGCAGCTGGGGGCTTTGAACCTTCTGGCTAGCAGCCCAACACTTAACCTGCAACAGCCCGGATTCTGTATTGTGCCATCAGAGCTCCATAATGTATAAATGAAATATGTTAAAATAAATTTTTGTTTTGTTTTGGTTTTTTGTTTGCTTTCAGTTCTTTATTGTGTAGTCTTTCAGATAAAGTCACACACTAATAAATATAATGCATATGGAGTAAAAAAAAAAAGGACAGAAAAATAGTCTCTCTCCCATCCAACTTAAGCAAAACATTAGCAGTTTTCTTTTTTTTTTAATTAATTAATTTATTTTTTGGGGGGGCATCACTGCTCTCTGGTGGTGGGAGTAGGAGGGCCCAGCCCCACTGCTGGAATTGAACCTCCATCCCAGTGGGCCGCAGTCCCGCACACAACCACTACGTCACTGGGGCTCAGCCCACCTTAGCATTTTACAAACCACTTGAGTTTCACACCAATTTCATTCTCTCTTCCTATTGAGAGCAAAGACTGTTTGAGCTGTTATCTTTACCATTTTCTTGCTAAACTAAATTCTCTTCATGTTTTTAATTTTTTATTTACTTTTTTTCTTTTCTTTTTTTTTTGTTTTTGGGGCCTCACTGCCCTCTGGTGGTGGGAGTAGGAGGTCCAGCCTTGCTGCTGGATTTGAACCTCCAACCCAGTGGGCTGCAGTCCCATGCACAACCACTATGCCACCGGGGCTCAGCCCATTTTTTATTTACTTTTACAATTCAAAAGTTATATTAAAAAGTTGTACAATCATCATCATAATCCATTTTAGAACAATTCATTCTTTTTTGTTGTTGTTTTTTTTAATCTTCTTATTAGGGGCTCATACAACTCTCATCACAATCCATACATAAGCCCATTGTGTGTCAGACACATCTATTTTTTTTCCCCAAGCACATCTATTTTCACGAGGGAAACTGGTTCTCCTGAAGGCCAAGAGGTGGCAATATTGTTCTGAAAAAGTTCAGGAAGAAAGCATTGTGTTTTAAAAAATGGCACGGATGAGCACAGGCTGAAAAGGCTGACGTTGGAACCCACACAGAATTGGAATTCCGTTGGAATTCCGCACAGATGAGTTGCTCTCTGTTGGCATTAACTTGGCAACAACTAACACAAGCATGTAACTTTGATGACTAAGGAGCACCTGACCCAAGCCACGGTGTCTTCCATCTACCTCCTAGGCATGGGAAAAGTGGGCCCTGAGTAAGGAAGACCGACGAAGAATCGATGAATGTTTTTGAACCGTGGTGCTGGCGAAGGATATGGAAAGTGCCACAGACCGCCAAAAGAGCCAACCAATTGGCCTTGGAAGAACTACAGTCAGAGTGCTCCTTATAGGCAGGGACAGTGAGACTTTGACTTAGGTATTTTCTGTTAGGAGAGACCTGTCCCTGGAGAAGGGGGCCAGGCTTGATAAAGTGGAGGGGCAGCAGAAAAGACATAGACCCTTGACAAGAGGGATTGACACAGGGATGGCCACCCTGGGCTCAAACATAACCAGTGTGGGGATGGCACACAACCGAGCAGGGCTTTTGCTCTGCGGGACGTAGGGCTGCTGTGGTGACGCCTGACTCAACAGCATCCAGAAGCAGCACAGCCTCACTCCATCCAGCCACACATTGCCCTGAGACCACGCCACCCAAGTCCGGGTGCTCTTTTAAAGTCAATGAGTACTTGCTGACTCTGTGACATCCAACTCTGGCTAGAAGTGTCCCCTGCCACCTCTCATCCTGGTCATTACCATAAATAGCAATCAAGTGGCAAAAGCTTCTTTGTATAGAATAATGACATGGCCATCCAATCTGTGGAACCCAATAACGATCATATAAAGTAAGCTAGTGCTGACTAATTTGCCTCAGAGGGATTGTTCCCATGTGAGAAGCATTCACGGCCAACAGTTAGTGATAAGAAAGCAGTTTCCCAAACAAGGAACCAAAGTGACAAGAAATGAAGAGAATGCCCTGGTTTTTTAATGTCTTGACGTCAAATATCAAATATCTTCCTTCCCCCAGGGCATTCTACAATGTGTGCTTAGGGCCATTTATAAAAGTTATTGGGTCAAGAAAACCAACAGCTCTTGGAGTTCAGTGGTACAACATGGACTGAGCTCAGATGCCTCTGCCATGACCAAGCCCTGAAGGCACAGTCCATGAGAAGGCAAGATTGCTTCTGAATACAAGACTCTATTACATACCTACTGACTAGCCAGTCAACCAACCAACCAACCAATTCATCATCCGCAAGTTAATTCCTTCTCACAGTATAACCTTACATTAGAGTAGAACCGCCCCATTTTTCTAAACCCCAAATTCCTAAGGCTCTCATCCTTATAGGGGTAGACTGCCTCATCGTTTTCCCGTGGAGTAGCTGGTGGATTTGAACGATCAACCTTTTGGTTAGCAGCTGATCTTTCACTAAGGCATCAGGGCTCCTTGTCCTTTACAGAGAATAAAAATGTACCGGATCACTTTAGAAACCTTCTTTGACTGACTGCTCACACACACCTTTCCAGGAGGAGGCAATTAAATGACATCTTTGGAGTATCTGCGTGTGACATATGGCTAAGCCCTCGGCTGGCAACTGCACTATTGGAAACAGGGTCTGGTACTCTCCCACCAAAATGTCAGGCTTTGGGATTCCTGGGGAGCACAGCTCTACGGGGACACACACGGAGGTTCAATGAGTTGGAATCTACTTGCTGGTCACTGGTTAGTTGGTCATCTCCTGGTGACGCCACAGGACAGAGTAGAACTGGCCCTGTGAATTTCTGAGACTAACTCTATGAGAATAGAAGGCCTCCTTTACGTCCCAAGTAGTGGTTGTTGGTTTCTCCGCTGACCTGGAGGTTAGTAGTCCAATGTGTTAACCATCACACTGCAGGGCTCCTCTTGTAACTTTACTGGGTGATGAAGACAGAGGGTGAAATGAAAATGTTCAAAGCTGCCATCTCTGTTGATTCACGTAGTGGATCGCTTATCACTCATCAAACATGTATTCCCGTCTGCCTGCTAGGTGCTCAACCAATGCTAGTCCTCAATGAGTGTAGGGTTGTGTGTGTGTGTGTGTGTGTGTGTGTGTGTGAGAGAGAGAGAGAGAGAGAGAGAGAGAGAGAGAGAGAGAGAACTTTCTTTTTTAAATTTAATGAGAACGATGATTAAGTTTCTATCTTTGATTTGTAAAGAGAATTTATTTGTACCTCTCGAGCAGAAAGGGGGCATCTAAGTTTGTGCAAACCACCCTTTTGAGAACTGCGTCCTTGCACTATATTCTTCTCAATGCAGGCACTGTTGTCGCAACTTTACTCTTGGATTTTAAAAATTCAGCCAAAGAGGACATCTTGGCTACTTGGCTCTGGCCTTTGAGAGCTGCTGCTTCTTTCAGGGCCTCCTCTCTCAGATGAGCTTTCTTTTCTAAGTTCAGGCTTGTTAACGACTCATTTCTTCTGACAGCCTTCTTCCCCTCTTTCACCATGAAAATGCATCCGGC
>PVJH01036237.1:0-18958 GCA_004026705.1 Nesogale talazaci | reverse complement strand
AAATTATTGATAGCCTTCAGAAGAATGGGAATTCCAGAATATTTCATTGTGCTCATTTTGAACTTGTACATGAATCAAGAGAGAGTTGTAAGAACTCTTTCTTATAGTATAATCTAGTTTTGTGTTACTCCTTTATTCTGATTTAAATATTAAGTTTTGAAACGATAAATTATCCTTTGGTGTATTTTCTTATACTTAAGGTGATCAGTGAAGCAAAATTGTTAAATTATTTTAATCCCACCACTCCTCCTAAACGCGAAATTTGTTCATTGAATAAGGGAGACTAAAGAGGAATTGCTGTATATGAATGATGGTGCCGGCAAAGAAATTTGAAAATACCCTGGTCTGACAAAAGAACAAACAAATCTGACTTAGAATAAAAACAGCCAGACACATTGTAAGGAAAGGCTAATCCCAGGAGAAGGACATCATGCGGTAAATAGAGAAGCAACAGCCGAAAAGGAAAGCCGTAAACAAGATCATTGCCACAGTGACCTCACTCATAAAGGCATCTATGGGGATGGCACTGGACAGATCAGTGTTTCATTCTGTTGTGCAGAGGATCGCAGGAATGGGAAGCTGCTGCTGCACACCTAACAACAAACAGACCTCTGCCACCAGGGGATGGCTGCAGGCAAGTTCTCTTTGCAATGCACCTGTCTAGATTTCATCAGGGTGTCTTCATAAAGCTGTCCCAACAAGCAGGGCCATCTCTTAATAATTCAAATTGCCATCCCATTTTTTATTTTTTTGAGTTTGGAGAACAAAAAATGTCAGTGAATAAGATCAGGGCTGCACAAGGATGTAGGAAGATTTCTATATTCTCTAGACAGCCTTTGCTACTCTCAAAGTAATTGCTGATGTATTGCCCTAAGAGAGTTAAGAAAATGTTTGACAAAATTATCATGGCTTTTTCCCACCTATACAGCTTTTAATTTTTTTAAAAATAAATTTCTATAATTATCCTCTGTCTTTATAGAAAGTCTTTCAAGACCATCTCTGGAAATCTCCAAAATTAGTTGCTGCAGCTTTCTGAGCTAAACTTTCTGTTTTCAATGAAAGTGGACCAGTAGGTTCCCTGGGATTCACTATTTTGATTGTATTACATTTGGGGGGATTGCATTATTTTTTAAAGTATTATTAAAGGACTAACACTAGTCAATTACAAACTTGTGGGAAGCCATCCACAGATCACTGAGACACATTTAAATATGTTTTTTTATAGTCCCACACATATATAAAATGGAATTCTATATTGATATTTTTTCATTTACTCTTCTAGCTTCAATTTTTAACTTGTAATTTGGAAGTATTCTAATTTTCTTGTTTGCTTTTTTTGGTTTTTTTTTTTTGTTTTTTTAGTATTCTAATTTTCTCAATCCAGAATCCACCATTAAAAAATCAATGTAGGGCTGAGCCCCGGTGGCATAAGTGGTTGAGTGAGGAACTGCAGCCCGCAGGCTTGGCGGTTCAAATCCAGCGGCAGCTGGGTAACGCCCAGGACCACCAGAGACAGGGATGCCCACAAAAAACAAAAAACAAAAAAAGAAAGGAAGAAAAAAAAATCAATGTATACTTCAGGAAATTTTATGTTAATTTTTATTATATTTGGTCTCTCATTGAGTTTAAAACTTATGTACTTAATATTTATCCATTATTTAAATAATTATTTAAAATATTCTATAAATGCAATTATTTATTATACCATTTATTTTAATAATTTGCACATATTGTTATTTATTATAATTATTTACTATATGGTTTAATGATATAGAATTATATTTTCCTTTTTTTTTTTGGCATCACTGCTCTCCGGTGGTGGGAGTAGGAGACCCAGGCCCACTGCTGGAATTGAACCTCCGTCCCAGTGGGCCACAGTCCCGCGCACAACCACTACGCCACTGGGGCTCAGCCTAAAATTATATTTTCTATTTATTTATACTATTTATTTTTACATAGCTTGTTATATCATTTGTATGTTATAGATCATATGCATAGAACATTTTAAATATAATAAATATATAATGTATTGGAATACACAGTATATTATGCAATATAGATAATACAATATAGTTTATATGATTTATAAATATGTATATTTTATAATAAAACTTGGGGCTGAGCCCTGGCAGCCTAAGTGGTTGAGTGCAGGACTGCAGCCTGCAGGCATGGTGGGTCAAATCCAGCGGTGGCTCTCAGGAGAATCGCTGGGTAGCTCCTACGAGGACCAGAGAGCAGTGATGCCCCCAAAACAAAAAACAATAAAAAATAAATGAAACATGTCAGATATTGTATGTGTTATATATCCAATTATCATATATTCATAATTCACAGCTGCATAAAATGTAACATTTTGTATTTATTGTATCATGATAAAATAAATTGATTCATTTAAATAATATTTAAAATACAACAATTACAAATATTACATTGTCTATTATTTAAATAAGGTTTAATCATTATTTAATAAAGACAAGAGCCTTTATTTTGACAGTTTAGAAAATATACAATGGAAACTTATTTGTATATCACAAAACTTTTTTTAGTATCTCTTCTAAAGTATGAAACATCTTTAGCAACTTTCTCTAAGAAACCAACAAAAATGGTAACAAAATGATACACTTGACTACTGACAATATTGTGGCATTCTATTTGTTGATTTTCTTGAGAATATTCCCTTCCTGGAAACTATTTGTGTTTGTTCCCCTAGAAGGAAGATATATATATCTATATATACATACATATATATATTTAACTTGAATTTGTATGAATAGAGTTGGCTTGGTCTTTCCATCCCACCCTCTGCATAAACTCTGCAGAAACATATTCATCAACTTACACACACTCACTCAGAGAGATGCTGAGGGGAAAGCAAGCCAGTGGTAGCAAAACATTCCTGTGAAGATTACTTTGTTTTGCTTTTCTTCCTGTAATGAGACCAATCTTATCTCCTTTAAACAATGAGTTCCATTATCAGATTTTATTTCTTTTGAATGTTGACTACTTCTCTTACTCTTGATAAATTTGCTTTTCTATTGAGCTTCTTCAGAATGGGGCACAGATGTTAGCCCATTGAAATGACAATTCTGGTCTGTGGAGAAAGCTTTTGAGAATCAAGATGGATTTATTACCAGAGTGAAAAAGCTTCCCATTCTTTTTTTTTCCTGTTTAAAAAAAGGGAAAGACGAATGCTTGCAACAATAGTCTCTGATTTTCTTAACCCATTCAAAAACATTTACAATGCTGTGGGAATATAAAGACAAAAAAACACCAAGTACTGTTCTCAAAGAATTCTAGCAAATGTTCTTCCTGATAGTAATTGCTAATATTTTCCCATGTTCTTAACTTCTGCCCTTTGGACAATTGCATTGTACAATTCTAGGTATGGTCTATGATTTAAGGAGGTCCTCAAACCTCCTACTTACCTTGTGGGTCTACTCAGAAGGTTGCCATTTAGGGTCATCGGAGTATACCTGACCCTAAAATTCCCATCTTTACTATGAGCCACTTTTGTCTTGAAAGGGACACAGATATGAATCTCTTCCAGTTGGTTGGCCAAATAGCTATATTCTAAATTTCATTGCATAAAAAGGGATACAACAACAACAAAAATCCCAGATTTTTTCAAAGCTATAGATTTAATTTAATTTTTTAAAACAAAACAACCTTACCACCTTCTAGCCATTACCCTGCAAATATTTATCAAAGCTGTGATTCCATTCTTGGAAATATTTTTCAAACTCATCTGTTTATAAGGCTGACAACATCTTCCTTAATTTTTTCTCATCTCTTTTACATCATTAAATCACTGTACTTTCACGTCCCTTTTCATTCATGGAAACAAAGAGAAGTCTCACAGAATGAGGTCAGGTGAGTAAAGTACATGGGACAAGAGAATCAGGCTGTTGTGTTTTTTTTTTAACCAAAAACTAGTGCACTGAAATGGCTGGGCAAGCAGGTGCATTTTTGTCGTGGCAAAACCAGTTTCCTGTCTACCACCAATCAGTTATTTTCTTTTCCTACACTGCTGTGCTGTCTTTTCAGAATCTCTCCATAGAAAGTTTGATTAACAGTTTGACCTGGTGGAAAGGATGCACGGAGTCATCATTTTGTCCATTCAAAATGGAAGGATCTCCAAAAACAGATTTGTCATCAATCAACTTTTCACCTTTTTTGAAATGAGAAAACCACTAGTTCAATAATTTTTCTTACAGTGCTGCCCTTATAAGCTGTATTCAACATCATAACAATTTCTGTGGCATTTTTACCAAGCAGCAAACAAAATTTCACAGCTTCTTGCTTTTCTCCTTAAAACTATCCATCACAAAAAATGTGATTCAAGCAAAACTGCATTCAAGAAGAAATTCACTGTGACCAGAGAGAACTTTCCAAAATGATACCACAGGGTGCAATAATTCAGAGTGATTTGCTCAGAGCTCACCTAGCAGGAAAAATGCGAACCATGATAGCTACACCCAGAAGACCTTTTCTGTTTTGGGGGATACCCCTTGATTATGATGGAGAGCATCCAGTGCTTTGTTAACTTGTAGTAATATTTCAATTGGAACTCCACTAATTCCTCAAGATTTTCAAAATGCTATTGGGGTCAATGCTGCTGAACTTCTTCCTTTAATATCAAAAGTCTTTGATCATTTTCTACTTTTTGTTTTTGTCACCCCAGAAACACTCTTACTAATATCTTCTAAAATAAACCTATGATATTTACTGATACTTTTTTCACCTACTAAATGTGTTAGTTTGGGTCAATGAGAGAAACAAAATCATAGACACGCATATGGATATAAGGGAAAGGTTTATATACAAGAGGAATGGAACATTGAGAAAGCATCTGAACCTAGTCCAGGCCAAACTCATAAGTCCGATCTTAGCCCATATGCCCGATATCAGTCTATAAAGTCTCCTTCTGACTCATGAAGCATGTGCAATAGAGGCACCCTGGCACTGGCAGGGGTCTCCCCATGGCTCTCGTTTCCAGGGTTCAGGGTCCATCAGCAGTATCCATTGGTGGTGGGAGCATCTCCGCAGTGGCACGGGTCTCTCTCTGGCTTCTCCATCCCCAGAGGTCTGGTTCCATCAGAGTAAGCCCATGTGGTTTCTCCGCCAGCTCCTTCATTCTCCAGGAATCAGGATTGATCAACATGAAGTCATCTCATCTTCTCAGTAGTGCTTCTCTCAGAGACTCTGTCCAATCTCTCTCCTCCAATTGGGAAATACTGCGAGATTTCCCAGAAATCTCAGGAGAAAGCCTTGCCCACACAGAGGCCTCATTGGCTATCTCCAGATTGACCAGCTAGACTCCATCCCTAGCCTCCTGTGGCAGTCATGTGCTTAAATTAATTTTATGATTAAAATGTAGCAGTGGAGTCCAGCCTGTTAATCTGGAGATAGACATTGAATAGCAAATGAGGCCTCCGTGTGGACATGGCTTTCTCCTGAGACTCTGGGAAATCTCGTGATATTTCCCTCATGAAGATGAGAAGCTATCTTCCTCAGTTGCTGGGAGTTAATCTGAGAGACGATGAATCATGGACAAGACAAGATGGCAGCATCTGAGAAGCTGAAAGAACCATCGGAGACACCACATGGCTTTGCCCTGATGGAGCCAGACCTCTGAAGCTGGGGCAGCCACATGGAGACTTCTGCCAGTGATGAGTTACTTCTGCTGTTGATGGACCCTGAGCCATGGAAGGAGGAGCCATGTGGAGTCCCCTGCCAGCACTAGGATTCTGTACCCACTAACCAGTGACTTCATAAGTTGGAAGGAGACTTTATAGACTGATATCGGGCATATGGGTTAATATTGGACTTGTGACTTTGAACTGGACTAGGATCAATGTCCTGTTGCTCTTGTGTATAAATCTTTTCCTTATATTGATATGCATGTCTATGAAATTTGTTCCCCTAGTTTACCCGAACTAACACAACACCCAATCATGAAATTGACATGAGTACATAACTGCTACACTAAAATTCACAAATAGTCTGTATTAAAAAATATGATTCCCATGTAAGTAAATAATATGAAAAAATATACAGGTTATATCATCTTAGATTCCCGATTTCAATGTAATTTACAACACAATGAAAAGAGCACACAGTCAAGATTTCTTTTCTTTGGAGTTGTCATTGGTTTTCAAATGTATAATTTTACTTGTATAAAACACTACATTACTATATTCAGATTTACCAATGAAATGGCAAAATGTATATTATCTGCCAAGAAAAGAACACAACATAGATTCACATTTTCCTTATTTTATATAAGGACCTATACTTGTAGTCCTTCTAAAAAAAGATTTCAAGAATTATTAAAATAATTAAAATACTAATTGGTATGAAATTATGGAATAATGTAGTATAAACTTTAATAAATTTGATTAAATCATGTAATGATAGGGTAAATTACAATTTAATTCAGAAATATTTAATAAGAAATCAAATTTTTCAAAAAAATTGAAATATAGACATTTTATCTCTGCTGCAGTTAACTTGATAGTATTCTGTTTTTGATGTATTTTCCTAGAAATTATTACATCCTAGTCTAAACAGCTAATCAGTTTGTCCAAATATTGGACAAGCAACACTAATTTTGACCATTCTAAAATATGTTGGATAGAGACAAATGTTCTTATATAAGATCTTAATCTTCTAATTCTTCTGAACTTACCACTGTCATGCATCGAATATAGAATGTGTTATTACTTTCTATACTATTTTATATTTTATAGTTATATTTTACACTACACATGTCTTTGAAACATAATTTTTGTCTGCTTGGTTTAAGTAATAAGTCTTTTTAGTGCTTTAGGAAACTCCTACTCAAATGTTGGTAAAAGAAAATATGAGAGATATAAAATAATAATGATGGAAATAATAACACACTAGAAAAAGACAACTGTTATCATAAATACGTGCAGCATTTTAATGACAAGCTTTATTTAAAACATCAGTATTTCACTAACAGTCTAATTTTTAGTTAAACGAACCTTTTGGACATGTAGAATGATTTTCTCTAATTTCTGTCAATTATCACCTTATGTTGATCCCATATTGGCCGCATCAAAGAGCTATGCTTCCAGACTTGGAAAGGAAAGAGGGAATGGGAGATATTCCATTTAAAAATCAAAAGCAAAAGCTCAAGTCTACTTTTTGTCGTTTATTCCCGTCTACTCTCTTCCATATGCTGTATATCACTTCCACATATCCATCTTTTCCCATTGTTCTTAAATCATTTTTACAGTTACATATAAGTATTAGAGAAATAAACCCAAGTTTTGAGCCCATGACAAAATGGTAAATATTTCAAATATAGAAAGTGTCTTCCATATTAAGTTACTCAGATGACTATATATCTATCATACTATGCAGAACACAGTCACTCTTTAAAGAGAACTTACTCAAGATCCCATGCTATTCAATTACTTGTCCATGTTCTCCAGATGATGCACAGTTCTCACACCGATACAGATGTTGCTTGGAGTATATCCTGAAAAGACACATTCTTTAAATTAGCTACATCTACTCATCCAAGTTATAATGCTAAAGCAGTGACATAATCATTGTAATAGTATTTCCCTAGTAAATGTCTAATGATAGTATGGCAGGAGTCAGACCATATGATAGCCAACTGCGGTGGCGGTGGGGGTAGTGATGTGGAGAGAGGGAATGGGGTACTAAACCTCCCATGGAGGACATATTATTTTTACCTCCACAGGGAAAGAGGGAGCAAAGTTAAACCCACTGATTCAGGATGTGAATGATTTGGAGGTCAGCCCTGATGCTGCAGCTTGGGGCATGAGACATACCTGATCAGGGCACATGAGAACAAATGAATGGGGAGGAAGAGAGAATGGAGTACACCCTGGCCCACCGATCCTTGAGGATGATATTCCCGCTCAGAACAGTGAAGGCATAGAAAGGACCATATAGCCTGCTCCACTATGAATCATGGCATCCCTCGCTGACACAAGGCCCTACAGGAACAACAATGGAGAAACTGGGTGGGGATTGTACCTGGTTTGAGCCAACCACACTATGACAAAATACTAAGGGTATGCAGCAGAGCATGGAGTTTCTGAAGGCAAACCAAGGATATACTCTGGGGCCAGGGTGCGGCACCCTATCCAACTAAACCTGACCACATTCCTGGAGGTCAACAAACAGTCTGTGAACTATTTACAGGTTTGAATTTTGTTATGATTTTTATTTTTTACATATATATGTATATATATATGTATACACTTTTTTTTGGACATTGGGGTTTTTTGTTGTTGTTATCATGATTTTATTTTCTTTGCTTGCTTCACTTTAGGCTAGATAAATGGTCTGGAGGAGAAAATAATGGGGCTGATGGTTAAGGAGAGGATATGTGATATGGGAAGGAGAGGGAAAGGAGGTGGTGTTGACCAACTCAGGGATAAAGATTCAAAATCAGTGACAAGGTGGGTGTGAGAGGCTCGATAGGGATTAATCAAGAGTAATGTAACTGAGAGAAAATTCTGAAACCCAATGGAGGCTGAAGATGATGGTGGGACAGAAGGAAACTAAAAGGAAATGGAAGAAAGAACTGGTGGCGAAGGGGGTGGGGAGGGCATTTATAGAAGTCTAAGTACAGGCATGTACATAAGTGAATATATTTATATAATGATGAAGGGGAAATAAATCTATGTGAATACAATTATAGGGTTAGGATTAAGACAGCATGTGGACATTAGACCTCAAGTAAAGTACTTTCTCAATGCAAAAACACTTTGTTCTATTAAATTGACATTTCAAGATGCTCACCTTCCTGGCATGATCACTGAAGACAAATGTGTGCATAAGCAAATGTGGTGAAGAAAGCTGATGGTGCCTGGCTATCTAAAGATACAGCATCTGGGGTCTTAAAGGCCTGAAAATAAACAAACAGCCATCTAACTCAGAAGCAACAAAGCTCACATGGAAGAAAGACATCAGTTTGTGTGACCACAAGGTGTCAAAATGATCAGTAATCAGGCTTCAAGAACTAGAAATCATATTATTGCATGCCCACCTTCCTGATATATTCACTGATGACAAATGTGTGCATAAGCAAATGTGGTGAAGTAAGTTGATGGTGGCCGGGTACCAAAAGATATAGCGTCTAGGGTCTTAAAGGCTTGTAAGTAAGCAAGTGGCCATCAAGCTCAGCAGCAACAAAGCTCACGTGGAAGAAGCACACCAACCTGTGCGACTATGAGGTATTGAAGGCACTGGGTATCAGGCATCACAGATCTAAAAATTATACCACTATAAATAATGGAGAATACAGATTGGGAACCCAAAGTCCATCAATAGGTAAAGTGACAGCATCGTACAGAGGGGTTGTAGGGAGGAGAAGAGCTAATCAAGGTGCAGTGTATCAGAAATGAAATATACAACTTTCCTCTAGTTCTTAAATGCTTCCTTCCGCCCACTATCGTGATCTCAATTCTACATTACAAATCCAGCTAGACCAGGGGATGTACACTGGAGCCAGAAACAGGGAATTCAGGACAGATAATTCCTTCAGGACCAGGGGTGTGAGTGGTGATGCCAGGAGGGTGGAGCGAAGGTGAAGTAGAAAGGGGAAACCTATTGCAGCAATCTACATATGACCTCCTTTCTGGGGTACAGACCACAGGTATTGAATGAAGGGACACATCAGACTGTGTACAATGAAAAAATAATGAAAATTTGTAAATTGTTAAGATTTCATGGGGGGCGGGAGTGGGAAGAGAGGGGAAATATGGTGAGCTGGTACTGGGGGCCTATGTAGAAGGAGGTTTTTTCAAGAATGATGATGGCAACAAATGTGCAAATGTAGTCTGCATATGATTGGCATATATATTGATCATGATAGGTATTTGTGGCAGGCATGTGCTTATGTTAATTTAAGATTGAAATGTAGGGGTGGAGTCTAGCCTGTTAATCTGAAGATAGCCATTGAGTAGCCAATGAGGGCTCTATGTGGGCATGGCTTTTTCCTGAGACTTCTGGGAAATCTCTTGATATTTCCCTCATGAAGGTGAGAAGCTATCTTCCCCAGTTGTTGGGAGTTAGTCTCAGAGATGATGAATCACAGACAAGACAAGATGGCAGCATCTGAGATGCTGAAGGAACCATTGGAGAAGCCACGCGGCTTTGCCCTGATGTAGCCAGACCTCTGAAGCTGAAGAGGCCACGTGGGGACCCCTACCAGCGATGAGATGCTTCTGCCACCACAGGATGCTGTTGATGTACCATGCGCCCTGGAAGCGAGGAGCCATGGGGAGACCCCTGCCAGTGCCGGGATTCTGCACCCACTGACCTGTGACTTCATGAGTTGGAAGGAGACATTATAGACTGGTATCGAGCATGTGGGCCAATATCGGACTTATGACTTTAAACTGGACTGAGTTGGGATGTTTTCTCAGTGTTCCATTCCTTTTGTATATAAATCCTTTCCTTATATCCATATGCATGTCTATGAAATTTGTTCCTCTAGTCTACCCAGACTAAAACAGTGTTGTACTAGCCCCCAATAAAATGATTTATAAAAAAAAAAGAAGAAAGAAAAAGGAAAATGTTGTAAAATTGATTGTAGTGATGATGGTACAACTCTTCTTAATATGATTGAATGCTTAAATTGTATAAAATTTTAATTGCATGCTACTAAAATATTTTAAGTGAAAAAAATATTATCAGGCCTTTGAAAAGTTGACCAAGAATGGAATTTTTAAAATATTTGTTTTCTTTGCATAGCAGGCATAAGAAAAAATAATTAAAAATGTTGAAGTCAGTTTAATCATTTATGTCCTAGGGGGAACTTGTTTACCTTATTTCAGCAAAAATATTTCATCCTAAATAAAACAACCAAAAAGAAAAAAATTCTCTTTGGTAATTTGCAAAAAATGATCACAATATTTTGAAGCTCCTTCCATTAAAATTGAGAATAAACTTGAAAAAAAGTTTTAATGGAAGACCATAGAAATCACTCATTTATTGTAATTCTTAAAATCTGCTGGATATGAATCATAAAATCATTCTAACCTAGGAAAAGCAAAATTTATATAGACCCTGCTTCTTTCCACTGATAAAATTTTATTCAACAATATTTGCTTGATTTCTGCCTCAGGACTTTGAAAAGCACAGTCTTGTCTATGACCCTCTATGGACATCTATAATAAGGATGATGGGGAGTATGTCCTCTTTGAGGAAGTATGGCTATGACAACTGTTTCACACTTAGGTTTATCAAATAGCTTTGAGTTATTTCAGTAGAGGTTTTGAAGCTACAGAAAATAGTAATGGACTATTTTTAGACCAGACTTTCAGTTTCTTTGACAATAAAATCCCCTCAAAAACTTAAAAAAGGTATTTTTCTATTTGTTTTCAGACAGTTCTGTGTGCCAGTAACACAATTTCATTCGTAAAACTATTTCCCAAGCCTTTTTTTTCTTCTATTATCTCTGCTTGCCTTCTTACTTAATGACAATCACCTTGAGGCAACCTGGAACAAGATCCTTGTGTAATACTTAACCTGAATTTGTCTCTGTAAAAGAGTCATTTTAGTTTAATTTAAAGTCTTTACTGAGTATTTAAAATAATTAAGATTTTGCTTTCTTTAAAATATTTTAATTACATTACTGTTTCCATTCCAGAGTAGATAGTTTTCACAAACTTAAAATGTTGTCGGTTGAATGTCTTTCATCAACCTTCAAACTTTGAAATTTATTTCAAAACTTTGCATCCATTTATTTCCCAGACAGCTCTCTTTTTGCAATGAGTTCTTGAAGGAATTTGTAATAGCTGAAGGACATTATTGTGACTCTTCCTAGCTCACACTTGCTGTCCTTGTGTCTATATTGACTGATAGCAATGCCACAGGACAGATTAGAACCACTCCTGTGGGTGTCCAAAGCTGTACATTTCCACAAATGTAGGGAAAATCACCTTTCTCCCCTGGAGTGGCTGAAGCTTTTAAACTGCTAATCTTGTGGTAAGCAGCTCAACTCATAATGCATTAACCCAGTGATCACCAGTGACTACCAGCTACTGCCCCAAACCCTCAGCTCAGCAAACATATGGGCCACCTTTCAAGTAATTTATCTTAACAATATGTCAGGATAAATAAAGAGTAACGATACAGTTGACAAGTAAGAACCATTGGTCCTCAGTGTCACCCTCCCCAGCCAGCAGCCCAGTCCCTTTTTAATCTTTGGCCTCATGGCCACCTGGGTCCTTGGCCCTTCTTTCTCTATTCCAAGAAGGCAGCCTGCTGCTGTACCTCACAGTCTCCTAGTCTCTGTGTCCACATGCTGGGTTCCATAGTCTTCATGCACAGCCTCTGGTGCCTCTGCTCTCCCTTTCAAACAGACACCTGGAACATGTTCTTCCAATACTTCTGAGTGTTTCTCTTGTATCTGAGAATGGATCTTCTAAGTAGAAGAATGGCTGTGATGAAAGTGTGCTTTTTGTCTTCTAGACAATCATACCAATGAGGAAAATGAAAGATGCCATTTTAAGATGGATCATCCAGTAAAGTAGTCTTCATCACGCCCTCCTCAGTAACAGGGAACTCCCACCAAAATGGGATCATAGTCACAGGAGTAGAGTCCAAAAGATATATGTGTTTAATTATAACAAGCTTTTTCATTATTGCTTATTAACTTATCTAATAAAGGATTGATGAATACTGCTTATAGGGGATAATGCTACCTAAACTGGCGTTAGGTCTATTTTTTTTCTCTTGACCTTCCTTTTTCTCCCCTCCCTCTCTTCTCCTTTATTTTCTTATTGTACAGATACCACTGACCCACAAGTACATTCACAGGAATAAACGAATACTAAAGCAATTTCAGCCATCTTGTTTTCTTCACTTTTTACTTTTGCCAAAACAAGACAATTGGTACACTATGTTTCCTTTATCGGTAACTATTTCCAACAATGCATCCTGTATTTTGACTATCTTTTGGTAGAAAAAAATTGATTCTATTGTCATTATTTTTTATTTTCATTATTTGGCAGAATACAAATTTCAAAATACTCTATCCAATTTTCTAAGGTATGCGGGGATAACTTTTAACAGATGGACAGTACCAAAATTATCACTCAGGTCATGGATAATTGCTTACAAAACATGCCATTAGCAGTGGGAACTATTCTTCAAAGCTTCCAACTTGTGTTTATCCTTCGCAGTAAATATTTTTGCTGTTCCATTTAGATAACCCGTGTATAATGTGCATAAGCAAAGTTTTTCCAGAATATTTTAATGCAGTTTTTGTCGTAAAATTAGGTGTGTTGGCTGATATACCATATGTCTCTGTCTCTCTATGTCTATCTATTCATTTCACTTGCTGAGAATACTGGTATTCATCTTTGCACGCTCTTTCACTTGCCCTTCACCTACCCATTATTATATAATGTCTCCCCCCGGCGCATACAAAAGATCCAGCCAATCTTTTTGTCTCAGTGTAGTTCTACCTGTGTGGTGCCATTCACACTCCAGTATGCCACATGGGATGTAGTTGAGGCAAGACATATGTTAAACCCATAATATTGCCTCACTTCTGCCACTGATTCCCTTTATGTAATAAGCTTTATGTCAATTTGGCTGGATTCTCAGTGGTTTGGAGTTAAGCATTTATAACCTATGATTATTATCTATGATGTGGTATAATTAACTTCAGAATGGGATCTGCTTTGAGTAGCAAAGCAGTTGTAAAGATGACTGTAGAGTACAGCCCCTTATTTAGGCCATTTATATGACAGGATTGAATGAAAATTTCCTCACAGGTATTTCCCATTTCCCTTATAAATAAATGCAGTGAAAAAATTTACTTGTTTCTTGTTGGGTCTTCTTCCTGCCTCTAACTCATCAACTTCTGTTTCTTTAGACTTGAACCAAGGCCTGTCTTCTTGCCTCCTAACCTGGGAGCCATAAACAGCCCTCCATCTGTTTTCTGAGCTGATGATCTTAAGTTCATTGCACTCTGCAACCTTAAGCATCACTTCCTGACCTTGGATTTATCTACATCTGCATCCACCCATCTGTTGTCTTCATGCATCTCCCCCCTGCTTCCTGTTCTCTGGTTCATCAGCCCCATGGCTATGAAAGTCAGAAGCTTCCTGTTTAACCTCCAGCCCATGAAATTGAACCGGACTGGATTTACCTACTCCTGAAATTGTGAAAGTCATTTTCTTGGTATAAATTTCTCTCTCCATATCTCTTATCACTTGCTTTGCTTCTCTAGAGAACCCATCCTGATACACTCTGCTTTCCTCAGCATTTTGCAGTTTCACCTCAATAAGTACCTGGATCAAGAATCTGCATTGCATGTCCTACATATAAGAATACTGGTCCCATTTCAGACAGAACTGGCTGCCATCTCACTGATTTTTTTTTTAATTTGCAAGAAGTCAGTAATATTTAACATGAGAGATTTTTCTCTCAGAAATACTTGCACTCTTTGCAAAAATCTAACTTCACCTAGATTTTCCTCAAATTGAACTTAAGTTCCCATCTCTGTATGAAAGCATCTTTGAGAAACAAAGTTTGATATATTCTTCTCTGAACCCTCTTTGCACTTAAACCACTTACTCTCATCTCCTCCATAGCACTAGGCACTGGAGTATAAAGGTTGTTATGGGTTGGAATTACCTCTGCTGCAGCGCTTATCTAGGGCATTCAGCCTGAAGGTCTGCTGTGGACTGCCAGGTGAATTGACTTTCTATAATTGCTGTCACTCTGTGACAGATTCTATATGACTTTTATATATGTGATCACCTTTAAGTGCTTTTTATAAGAAAGATACAATAGAAAGCTGACTTGAGATTAACTCAATATGTGAGACCATATAGACTCAGGCCATCTCATTCCAGTGAAACATAGATTAACAAAGTCATTGAAGCACTGAGTGCCTTATGTCTGATACTGAGCACAAGTGTAAAAATGAAGGGAGAAAAAAGACTATAACTTCTTTGGCTATTTAATCCATGAGAGAAAAGTATTTAATTTTGCTAATCACTTACTTAAGCAAATCAAAATTATAACTTGTCAAGGGATTGGTTTGTGAATTCTCCACCATATTTGCAGGCAAAATGTTTAAGTTGCAGAGAAGAGCCAGATAAATAAATAAATATGTATGTATGTGTATATATCCATTGAATTGTGGGAGTAGTTATACATATTTGGTTAATCTTTCTACATATTTCATAATATCTTTCAGGTCTACCTAAGCTGTTAAATAATTAATCAAATGGAGCACTAATGGAGGCCATCAAATTCTTAATATGGATACATTAGCTGGTAAAATGCGTTGACTAACTTGAGGCAAATTAGTCAAGTTTAGGCCACTATATATTTTCCAATCTGTTTGATGGAGTCAGGGCCAAAGGTTGGCTACACTTTGTCAAATGGGGCATGTAGGAGTTACCCCATAGATAGGTCTACCCTAAAGGACAATGCTATTTGTGATAGGATTTTATCTATATGCCTACAGAAAAGACCAGTAATACAACTGTGTTAGGCCAGATTGACGAAATAAACAAATTCAGACACACTTACAGTATATATCTGTAAGAAAGAGTTCATATCAAGAGCTAATTATTTATCTAGGAAACATCCCAACCCAGTCCAACTTAAGCTCATAGGCCCTTCTTGATACTCCTGAAGCCCCATGCAATGATGCAGAATGCAAGGATGTCACAGGTTGGTGGGTGCAGTCATGTGGATCCAATGGTGGTAGCTTTGAAAACCAGCACGGTCAGCCAGTGGGAAGATCAAAGCAGAGATAGGAGGAGGTTCCCTGGACCCTTCTTATGAGAAAGTCACACCCACAAGGAAGTACCATCAGGTTGTGACTTGATTGATAGTTTGAATACCACCTCTATACTTTTACAGATCAAGATCAAGTTAGCATGAAATTATGTAACTATCACAACTATTATTTAAATGTATGCATCTTACCTAAAGATAGTGGTCTACTCACAGTACTCTACTTGTCAAGTGTCTCACAGCATGCTCCACTTTTCTTCTAGGTTCTATACTTCATTGTAGTAGCTACACAGAAATCAATAATGCTCATGATTTGGGGGATTATTATTGAAGTTAACATGTTACAACTCAGAGAGAAATATTTAGGATACAGTTGCTTAGTCTGAACATGTTGCAAAATTATTTTAAAGCTACAAATAATAAAATAAGGAATATATTCATCATAAAAAATACTTTGAGAAACTATGTCCCTGAGTCTAGGGAATCAAGACTATAGTCTAGGGGTACCAAGTTCAGTGGTATGACAGTATACAAAAACGAAGTTCTACATCCTACTTAGATGAGTAGTTTCTGGTGTCTGAAAAGCTTGTGAAGAGCCAACTCATCTGCAATTACTGGTCTTTCCCCATCTGGAGGAAAAAGAGTAGTGAAAGTAGAAAGACAAATGGAAATAATTGATCAAATGAGCTAATAGACCAAGCTAGTATTAGCATCTACAATCTTGAGACTGGAAGAACCAGCTACAATGGTACATGGCTTCCACTTTGAAAAGTATCACGTTAGAATATCCTGGAAAGAGATGGAAGAAAAGAGTGGAATAGAATTTAAAATTATTAGAGACAAGTTTCAATAGTTGGAGACAGGCCTTTTGTCACCCTTCAGCCCTACAACAGAATGTAAACCTGTACTAGTATAATCCATACCTGAGGACACAATTCCAGTGGCTAGAAAAGATAGAGGATAACATAAATTATTGTTAATTTTTTCATATTGTGCACTGTCTTATGTCTCCCTTCACTCTGTTGTCTGTTGCCCCAAGGATGAGGTTTTATGTAGATACTAGTAATCGGTACTAGATACTAATATCTAGATACTAGTAATCGATTTTCCTCTTCTATTCCATCTTCCTCCACTCTCCTGGTATTTCCACTCTCACCACTGGTCCAGAAGGGATCATCTGTCCTGAATTCCCCATGTTTCCAGTTCTTAGCTGTCAGTGTACATCCTTTGGTCTAGCCAGATTTGTTAGGTCGAATTCAGATCATGATAGTGGGAGGGAGGAAGTATTTAAGAGCTAGAGGAAAGTTGCATATATCATCACTGCTACACTGTACCCTGACTGGCTCATCTCCTCTCCACAACTCTTCTGTAAAGGGATGTCGCTTCCCCTATAGATGGACTTTGGGTCCACAGTCTGTACTCCCCCTCTTTATAATGGTATAATTTTTAGTTCTTTGATGCCTGATACCTGATCCCTTTGACATCTCATAGTCACAGAGGCTGGTGTGCTTCTTCTATGTGGGCTTTGTTGCTTCTGAGTTCGATGATCACTTGTTTACCTTCAAGACTTTAAAAATCCAGATGCTGGGGCTGAGCCCCAGTGGCATAGTGATTCAGTTCGGGACTTTGGCCCATGGGCTTGGAGGTTCAAATCCAGCCGCGGCTTTCCACGAGCAAGGCTGAGTAGCTCCCACGACCACCAGAAGGTAGTGATGCCTCCCCTCCCTCCACCAAAAGAAAACCCAGATGCTATATCTTTGAAAGTCAGGTACCATCAGCTTTATAAATTATCAAGGGTTCATGTTGGAAGAGGGAGTGAAGAGAGAATGGAAAAAGGAGGAGCTAATACCTAGGGCTTATGTAGAAAGAAAATGTTTTGAGAAGGATGATGGCAACAAATATACAAACGTGCTTTCCATACAATGGATGTATGTACGAATTGTGATGAGAGTTGTATGAGCCCCAATAAAATGATTAAAAAGAAAGCAAGAGGAATAAATGCAGTAAAAAAGAGAAAGAAGTAGGGTTGGAACTGCAATGGATGTATTGAAGCAAAATCTGTATGAATTATTGAATGTAAAGTATTATCTTCCCTGCATATATTACCTAATTCACAATAAAACTTAAAAAATAATAAATAATAAAAAAGCATTGCCATAGAGTATCTTCCCTCACAATGATCCTTTAAGACAGAGTATAGGGTTAGTAGTAGGACAACAGATGGGCATTGGACCTCCACTCAAGTATCTCCTCGGTTCAAGAACATTTTGTTCTATTAAATTGGCATTCCAAGATGCTCACCTTTCCGACATGATCACTGAAGATAAATGTGTGCATAAGCAAAGGTGGCGAAGAATGCTGATGGTGCCCACCTATCAAAAGATGGAGTATCTGGGGACTTAAAGGCTTGAAAGTAAACAAGCAGCCATCTAGCTCAGAAGCAATAAAGCCCACATGAAAGAAGCACACCAGATTGTGGAATCATGAGGTGTCAAAGGGATGAGATATCAGACTTTAAGGACTAAAAAGCATAACAGTTTCCTGATATAATCGCTGAAGACAAATGTGTGCATAAGCAAATGTGGTGAAGAAGGCTGATGGTGCCTGGCTACCAAAAGATATAGCATCTGGGGTCTTAAAGGCTTGAGTAAACAAGCGGCCATTCAGCTCAGAAGCAATAAAGCCCACATGGAAGAAGCACACAAAGCACACAAAGAAGCCTTTGTGATCATGAGGTGGTGAAGGGATCTGGTGTCAGGCATCAATGAGCTAAAATTTTATTATCATTAATGAGAGCGAGTACAGATTGGGGACCCAAAGCCCATCAGTAGGTGAGGTGACATCCTTTTGCAGAGGGGTTTCAAGGAGGAGATGAGCCAGTTATGATACAGCATAGGAGCTATGAAATATGCAACCTTCCTCTAGTTCCCATGCTGCCTCCTACCCACTATCATGACCCCAACTCAACCACATAAATCCAGCCAGACCAGGAGATGTACAGTGAAGTTGGAAACATGGGAAACTTAGGATAGATGATCCATCAAGACTAGTAATAGGAGGTAATACCAGGAGGGTAGAGGGATGGAGGAAATAAAAAGGGAGAACCAACTTCAAGGATCTACACGTAGCCTCCTCTCTGGGACAAGGACAATAGGGAAGTGAGTGTTGGAACACATTGTACAGT
>PVJH01036236.1:0-18951 GCA_004026705.1 Nesogale talazaci | reverse complement strand
GAATGCAGTCCTTTAAAAGTATTTACACATATATGTATCTTTCTGACACCATTTTGCTTTATCTTGTTGAAAAGCTAAACCTCACCTTGTTTTTCTCCCTTGTGAAAAACAGATGCCCCATCATCCGCCGATTTATGCAGAAGCTGCACTTTGTCAGATCAGGCATGTCTTTGTTGATGAGGCTGGCAGATTTGGGTCATGTTGGAGTTCATTAGGAGTCTGAGTGCCTAGTAATCCTGTACAGTGTTTCTGAAATTCCCTGAGATTATGATTTTATATCAATATATGTGTATAAGAAAAATTCTTCGCAGAGTGAGCGTGTGAATAGCATGTGAATTATGCTTGAAAATGGTTTCCATTAGATTTTCCCCTCCTGGTACAGCATGAGATAATAACGGCTAAAAAAAAAAAAAACCAACTCACCCAAACCACTTTCTCCTTTGATAACACCAGATATAATAAGCACACATTGCCACGAGAACTCATTAAATTACCTTGCCACTTTTGACAGGTGGTCCAGTGCTTGCTGGGAATGGAGAAGGAACATGAAATAGAAGTCAATGGCGCTGACACACTGTGGGGAGAAACAGGTAATGCAGGTCCCACCGCTTGTAACGGAGGGGCGGCGTGATGCTTTAGCCCCGGATGGGGCCTCATTGTCTGAAGAACGGCTTCTGATGGGTGTAGGCCTGCTTTTATTTTATCCCAAGGTGTCTGACATGTAGAGCTTTTTTTCTATTTCTTAAGGAGGAACAACTTTCCAAAATGAGTGGCAAGGCATTGCTTAGAATCACGTGAAGTGGAAATGGGTTTTTTAATGAGACCCGCGGTCCCTGTGCCCCTGTTGAGCGGGTGCCTCCGCCCCGCTCTCTGTGAGCATCGGCCCCGTCCACTCCCCGGCACGGATTGTACAGTGAAGTCATTTTCTAACGCGCTTTCTAGTGGTGAGCCAAATGCCCTTGCTACCTCGTCTCCACCTCGGAAAACCGTAGCAGGAGGCCCCACCCCCAGCACCTGGGGGGCCTGAGGACCGACTTGGGCTACCAGCTGCAAGGTCAGCAGTTTGGAAGCGCCAGCAGTTCCCAGGTGGGCAGACGGGGCTCTCCGTCTCGGAAACCCACAGGGTCACTTCTTCCCCCGCCCCCATAGGGTCCAGTGGGTTGGCGTCGACGCCATGCTGTGAGTCTGAGGCTCTCTGGTGGGAGAAGTCCAGGGAAGGGCTGCAGTTGAGGACCTAGTGTGCGCTCTCTCCAGCTGGAGGCCACGATGTCCTTCCGCGTTCTTCCTTGGGAGCTTCTGCCAAGCAGACTCGTGAGAAAAGCTAGCGGCCCCCTCCACCCCCAGCGCCGCCCAGGTCTGGTGGATTCCAACCCAGCCGATGCTGGAGCACAGAGGAGAACGGCTTCCCGTGGGGCTTCCTAGGCTGTGGTCACGACAGGAGAGTGGCTGGCCACTGGTGCTTTAACCTCGTCTGCACTGTCAAAGCACCCGCGGTACTAGTCCGCCGGTCCTTTCCGAAGCCTGGTGCGTAGCCCTTCGACCACTGTGGACGCCCGAGAAAACCCTTCACACCCCCGTCCTCACTGGCATCCTGGTGAGTCCGGTCAGCCAAGGGCTCCTTGGAGAGGCTCTTTCGTTCTTCCGGGGAACCACCGACTTGGGCTCAGAGGGCTGTGACCCTTTTCTGGGACCGCGTGTCAGCCAAACCCATCCATGCCACCTCTGCACATTTCCACAGCGAGTGCCTTTGTCTCCTGTGTCCCCTCAGAAATGACCCACGCAGTTCTCCAGCCCACACGGCCTCCTCCCTGGCCGTCGGTCAGGGGGCTGCCCTCTCGTGAAGGCTTCTGGGCTTTGTGGGATTGGCAATCGTGTTAGAGACCCATGCAGGGACCAAGCAGGGCTCTGGTCAGTGAAGCTGGCCCCACATGTAAGGATTCCAGCCCACAAGGGAGGCAGGCAGCCTGGCGGAAGGAGTCATTTTGCCATCGCTGGTGACAGAGTGGTTACCCATTGGGCTGTGGACCCATAGGGTCAGCAGTTCAAATCTACCAGCTACTCCACTAGACACAAAGCTTTCTACTTCTGTAAAGAAGGGGTACAATCTCAGAAGCCCCCAGGGGCAGGGTTGCCCTGCCCTATAGGGTCACTGTAAGTCGGGGTGGGGGGAGACAGTGAGTTCTCGTGAAGTTCAGGGTGCACACCCCAGAGCATGCGTCCCCCCCATCCCCTGCCTCTGTGGGCCACAGGGCAGGTGTGTTGGTTTTGCTTGTTTTCCCAGCAGTCCAGTGACCTCTCAGTTCTCCTGCGTCCTCATTCCTGGGTGTGGTCACGGGCTCGGTGTCCATAGCACTTCCTCCTGGGCCTTGCCCACCTGCTTCCCAGAGTCTTGCCCAGGGTGTGGGAAGACACCAGGACAACTGGAGGCTTTGTGAGGATAACAGAGCCCATTCTTTCTCTTGGAACCTGTGTGTGATTTGTCTGCTTGGAATAGAAGGAAAGGCCAGCTTGGCGGGACTGGGGTGGGGTGGGGTGGTGTATGTGTGTGTGTGTGTTATATCTTAGACTGAGGCTTGTATTGGGTTCACCTGCCTGCCATTGTTTTCCTTCATCCTCCTCTCCCCCCCCCCTCCCCAAGGAGAGGCCCTTGGAATCTGCATGTGTCTGCTCTGAGCAATTCCACAAGTGCCATCGCCAGGCCTGGTGCTGATTGGAAGTATCAGGTTGTCAGAGAGAGGTGGATGCCAGCGGCGGCCCCGGGAGGTGGGAGCGCCCTGAGCAGCTGACCAAGTTGGGAGCCTTCACAGCTGGCTGTGGGTGTGGGTGGTGCCCCCGCTCCCTTCAGTGCACCAGGCAGGCACCGACAAGGAGCCACAGGGAAGTGCCTCTCTTAGGGCTTAGGAGACCAGCCAAGTGTGAGATTGACCTTGAAGACAGTCACCTGAAATACTTGCAGTGTTGTTTCACGTAGGCATTTGGTTTCAGAGAAAGCCAGGTCCTCTCACAGGGTGGTCGAATAGTGCTCAGTGGGCTTTGTCCGTGGCCCAGTGGAGGGCTTCCTGTACATCCGTGTCCTATCTTGCCAGCCATTGGGCCTGTTGACTTTCCTCGTCAGACGTGGCAAGCCTGTGCTTTCTTTATGTGTGTGTGTGTGTGTCCCGCCCTGGTGGGAGTAGGAAGACCAACCTTTGCTCCTGGAGAGCTGCTGCTAGATTTGAACCGTCAACCCTGTGGGCTGCAATCACACACACAACCACTGTGCCACCAGGGCTCAGCCCGAGCCTGTGCTTTCAGAGTCAGTTGTGTCACTCGAGAGCTGGTGGTGGCCTCCCCTCTCCTCCTGCTCCTGCGGCTAACCAACTCAAGATGACCCGACACCCAGGAGAACCGCCGTGGCAGTGAGTGCCAGCTCCCACGGAGGTCCCTGTTCCCTGCTCCCACTGAAACAGCCCAGGCTTCAGTGATCGGGGACGCTCGCTTGGTGCCTTTGTGCTACCAGGAACCCTGAGAAGCAATGGAGCCTCCGGACTCCAGGCAGCACCCCCATGTGTGAGCCTGCTCATAGCCCGGGTTGGGGGTGGGGTGGGGACAGAGGGACAGAGGCCCCTTCTGTCCCTGCCAGAGGAGCCCATCGTTCCCAACGCCTCCCCGACCCATGACTCCTCTGTGCCTTGGACGGACTCATGGCGACCCTGTGAACAACAGAATGAACAGGTGGACCCAGCGTTGTAGAACAGGGGACCTTCCCTTGGCAGAATAATTTGGCCGCCTGCTGCCCAAAAGAGTTGAGGGAGCTCTGATGGTGTAGTGGTTATTAATGGGCCGTTCACTGCAAGGTCAGCAGTTCAAAACCATCAGCTGTTCTTCGGGAGAGAGACAGGATGAGAGAGACAGGACTCACGACTCCCTGAAGAAGTCGGCTCAAGTTCTGCGGGGTGATGGTTCCGCCCTGTCCTCCAGGGGCATGGCAATCAGCCCTGACTCCATGGCTCATGCGTTTGTTTCCCGAAGGCCTCCGTCATTATAAGTCGCCCATTATTGCCAGGGCTGTCCGCTGTTTGGGGTGGGGGGTGTTGTTTGCCCACGGGCTGCACTTTCTCAGCTATGCATGGAGCAGTTGTCTTTCCCTCTGCCCCACACACCAGCACCTCCCTCGGGCAGCGTTCTGAAGCCCGGCACGCAGACCGCACACGGTCTGTGTTCTCTGACTCTGGGAAGAGCGGGGACACCTCTGGAACTTGAGTCGCGGCCTTAGCCGGGGTCCCTAGGGTGGGGGTGACCCTTAGGGGAGGGGTCTTCTACCCGTATCTCTGCCGAGCCACGCAGCTGCAAGATAGCACTCCCTTGATGCTTTAAACATTTCTGTGCATTCCCCCTGTACACTCTTTCAGATGCCCTGCATTTGAGTAGAATCTGAGAGCCACTCCGTAAGGCAGGGTAGGACTGCCCTGGTGGAGTTTCATAACGGTCACTCAGCCGGAGTAGAAAGCTTCCTCTTTTTCTCGTGGGGCAGCTGGTGGTTTCAGACTGCTGACCTTGCAGATGGCCAGGCCTCTCTTCTGTTTCGGCACTGGCGCGCTTTCCCTGCTCGGTGGCTGCTCCAGTCATCCCTGGCTGAGGCGCCCAGCCCTGGCCCATGGCAGGTGGACAGTGGGCCTTATTACATCTGAGAGCACCCATCGGGTCCACCCCCGGGAGTCTTGGGCAGGCTGGGTGTACTACAAAGAGACGGACGGCCCTTCTCTCATGAGGGCCTTGGGCGGGGGAGGAGCTTTTCCTTGGCACGAGGGAACTATGTTATCAGAAGAAGCCAGTTTCTGATACATACATCACGGGTTCGATAGGCGCAGTTGTACAGCGATAATTATTATTATACTAAGGATATAGAGAGCATGAGAGAGAGAGAGAGAAACAGTACGAGTCAGACACATACCAGGTCATGGTAGCATGCTCACCTCCGTCCCGCTTGGCAGTCCACGTGAATAGAGAGGCCGGAGAGAGGATTATATGATGAGGGAGAGGGGCCTAAAGCCCCTGGGGCAGGAGAGAGACAGGAGAGAGAGCCTCTATCCTATGTCCCATCCTTATATACCCTCATGCCAGGTCCCTAATTACAGGCAAGGACATACGTCACAGGAAGGGGTTGTGCCATATGCACACGCTATAGGAAAGGGAGCTATCCTGGTCCTTTGTGACAAGACCAGACCCCAGACTCCTGGATGTGGCTAACCAGGTTACACTAGAGATCATTAACAATAGCATATGAATCTGCCCACAGGCTTCAAGGGAACGGAACCATCATCTGAACGGCAGGGGAGTCAGCTCTGTTGAGAGACACACAAAGGCCTCAGATAACTGGGAGAATAGCTAACTTAACTTGCACACTAAATGCCGGCAAATAGGTTGCTTCATATTTTGGAGTATATAATTGTGGAAAAGTCCTGTCTTCATCCCACACTACTTGAGTGAATAAACCGTGCCCAGCCAGGCGTGCACTCGCAGGATTCCAGGTGGGAGGGAGACTGGAGGGACCAGGGTCTGGCTGTTGCCTGCCAGGGCCTGTGGGGAATGTGGGTGACCTTGAGCCTCCAGGAGAGTTTTCTAAGTGTGCCCCTTGGAGGGAAGCTGGGTGGTTTTCTGTGGCAGCCCCAGATGCCAGAGTTTGTGCAGGCGCCAGTGGTGGGAGGCCCTGGCCAGGACATTCCTTCCCCGGGCAGTGCTTGTTTTCAGAAGGTGCAGTGTGATTGTGGCCATGGACACCCAAGTTCCTGCCCGTGGAAACAAAGGGAAAAGTTCTTGAGTTTCCTTTGCGGGGGGGAGAGTACGGGGGGGGGGTGAAAGTGCGGTCACCCAGGACCCTGGGGCATGTAGGGTGGAGGTCACCCAGGGTTGGGGAGAGGGGAAGAAGAGGTGGGGTAACCTAGGACACTGGGGAAGTTGGGAGGTTTCTGGAAATGGAGGGAGGCAGGTAGAGTAACCCAGGAGGGAGGGGCAGGTGAAATAAATACCTGGCCGCTGGGGCATGAAAACTGAGGTGTGCTGGCCTTGCCACCCTGGGGCCTGTGTCCGACACGGAGCACGCTGGAGACCACTCCTCTCTTCCCAAAGGGCAGCTAGGTCAGCAGCAGGTGGTGTCTATACAAGAGGGCTGCACTGACCCCCAGAAATGAGTCGGTTGCTTGGCCACTTCCTAGAAGGCTGAGCACTGCCCTGACTATGGTGTGGTGACAGTCCACAGAGCCCACCTCTCTTAATGAGTCATTCCTGCCTGGGCTGGAGGAAGAACTAGGGTCTTGGGCAGAAAGGTGTTACACGTCTATGAGGCATTTGGCAGATTCACCTGCAAACACTGTCCTTTCTACCTGCTGCCTCCCAAAGACTAAATCACCTTACAGAAGAACCTGGCTGTGTCTTTCAATTTCTCCTTGAAATAATAAGGGTGCAGGTGTGTCCCTTAACTTTTTGAGGCTGGACGTAAAATTGCATAAAGCAGTTTTGTGATGATGCCCACTTTTTACACAGAGGCCACCTTTGATGCCCTGAGCGTAGCTGTGAGGACAGCACGAAGAGCAGGACATAATCTGTGCTTTCGATAATGTGCCATGTAAGAGTCTTGTCAGGAGTGCTGACGTGGTTGGCTCCCTTTACCAGTGGCAGCTGGTAGGAAACGTGACATATGTCATTTGTGCTTTTGGAAATTGTTTTCCCATGGAGGTTAGGTTTATTTATAGCACACATCATTCCTCCAGAGGGTTTGAAGATGCTTACTTGAAATAATCTATGTAGACATAGGGCAGAAATTAAGCCAAGAATGGGACACAAGGAACAGGAGAGACAAGCATTGCCATAATGTCCTGAATCGTCGCTTCCGGCTCTGTGACCACAGAGGGAAAAGCCCCCCCCCCCCCCCCCCCCGAGGCCAAGGAAGAGCTCGCAGGAGGGTGCACCTCTGAGTCCTTCCCTGTGAGAGCAGCACCCACAAAACGCGGCGGGGTGGCAGGAGCATTTTCAAAGGCTTTCTGGACGCTGGGCACCAGTGAAGGACTGGTGTGCACCCAAGTCCATGACGGGGCATCCCAGCCAGGGGAGCACGCGGTGGGGCCCCGGGCACTCGGTGTCATTTCTCTGGGCCTCGTGTGCTTCCTCTGCGGAAAGGGGACACGAGGCAGACGAGACCACTCACGGGCACACGATGGGTTTTCTACTCCGGTAAAGAGTCCCAGCCCCCAGACCCTCAGGCACTTCTGCCCTGCCCTCCAGGGCCGCTGTGAGATGGCAGGAGCTCGAGGGCCGAGAGTTGGTTTTCCGTTTGGTTGGACTCACCAGTGTTCGTTCTAGGTTTCGGGGTATGAAGAGCTCTGAGCAGTTTCTGGAGCTTGGTGAACCCCACTTAGAAAGCACTTTCCCAACCCAAGTCCTGCCATGGCGTCAATCCTGGTCTCTGTGGTCCCACAGGACAGAGCAGAACTGCCCCTGCCAGTTTCCAAGACTGTAGCTGTTTTGTTTTTTTTTTTAACCCAGTGATTTTTTATTGGGGGCTCTTACAGCATCCCATACATCATTTGTATCAAGCATATTTATACACATGTTGTCATCTTCATTTCCAAATATTTTTGACTTGCGCTCCTCTTTCCCCTTCCCTTTGTTTTAAAATCATTTTATTTGGGGGCTCATACAACTCCCATCATGTTCAATGCATACGTCAATTGCATTGACCTGGCCCGTAATATTTTGCACAGTGCTTGGTAGTAGGGGCAGAGCAAATGAGTATGATATGTTGTCCGGGCTGCGGTGTTGATTTGCTTGCTGATATTGGTTACTGTTTGTGATAGACTGTTGATGAGCTTACATTTGATTTTTTCCCCCCACCTGCCCATGGCCTGACTGAAGTTTGCGTCATGAGGACAGCATTTGTTTCAGACCTGTTGTTCAGGTGACCGAGGGCCACAGTCTCAGGGACTCCACCAGACTCCGTGCAACCCGGGAGCCGGGTCTTGGTCAAGGTCCTGAGTTTCCCTCCACGTTTTTCTCCCTCGCCATCCAAGACGACGTTCTTTCCGCTATGAATCGGGTGAAGGTGACCGTCACGAGTTCCTAGCCCTCTGGACTCTGTGTCATGTGTGGCTATCCGCTTCGCGTGCCACCACTCAGCCCCCCACCTCGTCTCCGCGTTCCCCGGTTCTGTTTCCCCTCCTTTCCTAGCTAACCCTTCTGAACGTGGCCCTCGGGTGCACGCTGCTCTGGGCATCTCCGGCGTTTGCGCCACTGTTGATCTGGAGGGGGTCTTTCAGGGGGCAGTCAGCAAGGGGATCCTCCAGTTGCTCTGCCAGGCCCTCAGATGCAGGGTAGAGCAGAATTGGGGTACAGCACAGCCCTGTTTCATGGCAGCACGTGCTCTGGTGGAGAGATGCAGCACTGATTGAGCTTCAGGCTTACACCTCACACAGAGGCGACAGTGTGTGTTACAGACAACTCACCCCAGATGTGTCATCTTGCTGACGCTCTCGAGGGTAGCTGCGTGGGCATGGATGGGGGGCACATTTCCACCTGGTGCCTTTTGCCCTTGAGCCCTGGTCCCTTCTCTGACCCCAGCAGGGCCTGCCCGGCCCTTGCCCGAGAGCCCGAGCTGCTCCAAGCCTTCCTGGGACGCCGTGCCAGATGGAAAACAATGAGGAAGGGTCAGTGGAGGGTTGCGAACAAAGACTTGTTGAATTCGCAAAGCCTCTGGGCAGCCTGGCTCCCCATTCACAAGGTCACGGAGTGGCTGGGGAGTGCTGGGAGCTGGCTCTGGACCTCACACTCAAGGGGAGTCCTCTCTCAATGCAGGGCCACTTTTAAGTGGGCCCTTCGTTTTTTTGCCTGCGCCCATGTGGAGAGGAAGAGGAGGCGGCTGTTTGTATGCTTTTCTATCCAGCGGAAGCCCCCACGCCCCCACCCCTGTGAGGACAGGAAACACCCAACAAAGCAGAATGATGGGAGTTGGCCTTGGCCATTCTTAGCACTGTTCCTAGAGGGTGGGGGAGGAGGTGGGTGGCTCTATCATGTGGTGGGGGGAGGGGCTGGTGCTGGGGAGGCGCCCAGTGTGGTAGTCCAGCCCCATGGGAATGGCCACTGGACACAGGCAGGCCTGGCCCGATGCCTGCTCCACGTCACAGCCCCTCAGAAGTGCAGCTAGGCCGCACAGGCCAATGCTTGGCTGTCGTGCTGAGAGTTTCAAGAAACCGTAAAATCCCTAAGGACTGTACATGACTGGAAGCCTCCTGCAAGCCACATCCTACTGGAGGATACAGTAACAGACAGAGCCGCCCCCCATCTAAGTGGGAAGTCATAGCAATGATGACTGCCCAAGCCCATGCAAGGGGGATGCAGAACCGAGCTGCAGGTGAATGGATACAGGAGATGATCTAAGATACCAGCTGTGGCATCATAAGATTAAGGCTCTATAATCCAATGATAAGGGGTAGGGTGGGGGAGGGAGGAGATAAAAGGGAGCTGATCGCACCAAGTCCAAGGAGAGAGAAAAGGTCTTGAAGCCGACTGGTAGCAATTGTATAGTTCTGCTTGATATGCTTGTACTTGAGCTTTGGAATGTTATGATATCGGTTAGAGCTCCCAATAAAATAATTTAAAAGACAAACAAAGATCCCTGAGGACAGTCTCTTAGTTTAGATAAAACAGCCAGATGATTTCCAGCACTCCAGCCCTACTCACGCTCTGCTTCTGTTCTTTCCTTGACTGCTGTGTAAGCCAGAGTCGTCCCACAGGCCTCCTCTCCCCCAGGTGCGGGCGTCAGCCGCCTTGTTTCCCTCTACTGGCATCTCCATCGTTGTCACTGTGGAAATCATGGGAGAACCGGCTGCTTCCTACTAACTTGGACACTTTCCGGTTTCTAGTCTCTGCTCACTTTTTTAAAAGTCGGGAAAACCCAATAGCATGAGAGGTAAATGGCACAAATACCCCAGCTGGACATGCAAAGCCAAGGGGCTCTGCTTCCATCAAACTCTTAGCCAGAAAGCAGTGCCAATGTGTGCTCCGTATGCGCCCCCATCGGGGCGGCCGTCCCCCTTGGTGACATGCAAGGGGGGAGGGCAACCCCAGCCACTCGTTGGGTGCAGACTAACCACCCTGCCCTTGGTGTTCCCAATCTGGACGCAGAAGCAAGCGATGTGGGGTGGTGGTTTGTGGAGTTGACTCTGGTCCACAGTGGCCCAGTGCCTGTGCTGTGATCTTCGGTGTATGGGAGCCCATTGTCGTGACGCTCCCTTCTGTCCGCCGACCTCACTGGGGGTTTCTGCTCCAACTATCGGCCCGTTTTTATCACACTGTAAGCTGGCCCGCCCTGCACACCCACTGCAGTGTGAGTGGTACACCCCTGCGTCGCTGAGCGACAGATGGGCCGTGAGATTGCATACCGTTCACAGAAGGCCTGTGCTCCTGATCCCATGACAGTTGAGTGTTTGGAAGGATCCCTGTTGACACAGTGGTAACACACTGGGCTGCTGAAGACACGGTCAGCAGTTCAAAACCACCAGCCGTTCCGGGAGAGTAAAATGAGACTTCTTACTCCCCTAAAGCGTCACCGTCTTGGAAACCCGCAAAGACAGTTGTACCCTATCCTGTGGGATCACTGTTAGCCAGAATGGACTCACTGACAGTGAGGTTTTTATGGTGGTTGTGGATGTTCACAGAGACACTTTGCCCAGAGCACCTGAACTGGGAAGGTGTCTGTAGGATACCCATTCTAGGATACTGAGAACTACCTCCTTTGATAAGCTTTCAGTGACTTCCGATTGTTGAAGACCCCTCCAGTGTTCGTGAAGCTCTGTCCATTATAAATTGGGCTGATCCTTAAAGAGAACCCTCATTAGTAACAGACAGTCATTCAGGATTGTCAGTAAGTGATATGCTTTGATAGAAAAGTAAAGAATAAGACCTTCTCATCCAGGATTTCTCGAGTTAAAGAAATTGTGTCCAGTGTGAGCCCTAAGACTGCTGTGTGTGAGGGTTTCAGAGACGCTGTGCTCACCTGGTCTTTCTGCCCCCTGACCCTCTAGCTCACTGGCCCAAAGACAGGCATTTCCTGACTTCCGGGGCACGGTCTCCCACCCTGCCCTCTGCCCCTCTGTGCTGGTCCGCCGCATGAGCAGACCCTTACTGAAAGCGTCCATCGGCCCGGGAGTGTCCTCTTCAGCGGAATCGTTGGGATTCCTGAGGAGGGGCGGCTGTGACTTTTGTTTGCTCAGGCATGTCGCTGAGTGTTTCTATCAGAGTCCCACTCGTTTCCGAATATGGCATTGTGAGGTCCTGCTGGCTGCTGAAACTTGAGGGGGAGCACGGGCCCCTGGAGGGCCTGCCCCATGCAGCGTCTGTGCAGGAGGGGGGACCCTTGTAAGCCTGAGCCAAATCAGAGCCCGGGGTGCTGAATGACCTCCAAGGAAGTTAATCGGAGACGCAGCAGAAGGCAGGCAGTCAAGGAAGAGGGGAGGAGTTCGCTCGGCCGCCAAGCCTGGGGTGGCGCTGGAGTCCCTCTGTTGTCTTCTTGCCACCCCCCAGGACGGACAGTCCCTATTTTTTGTGCCAGCTGACGTTTCTGGTGTGCTGCTATGGCAAAAATGCAGTTGCAGCTGCCCTAACAATCTTGGTAGAAAGATACTGTGTATAATACAAACGAACTTGTTTAGCCAGCAGAAGAGGACGAGACTTCCTGGTGGGCCATTTGCTCCAGTCCTCACCAAGTGGGGTCCTGCTGGTTCCCCGACTGTAACTCTGTCCAGTGTGTGCACGTGTGTACACACACGTGTGTGTGTGTATGTACGCATGCTATATGTTTTTAGCCGTACCTTTTAGTACTAGCAACAAGCAGAGAAGGAGTTGCCAAGCATGAGCTTGGATCTGTCCTCTCCTGAACCACCGCCCCGAGGGGTGCTACTTAGAACCCCCCCCACACACACACCGCCCTGCCCGATAGTGTCCACAGACTGCTGTGAGCCCACATTCTCAGGGATAGTGAATGAGGAAGGAGGGGGCCAGCCTCCGTGTCCACCCGCTCAGAGCCCAGGGCAGGCATAGGCTCATCGTGGCTAGGGGTCTGTAACGTGTCCAATAGAAGTCCCAGAGCCTCCCGTGCATCACTACAGGAAAGTGATGTACACGCCTCTTTAAAATGTACTGTGAATCAGGTAGAGGGTATCCATTTCCGACCAGCAGCTCTCTTCAACAGTTCAAATCACTCATCCATCCACTGCCCCCCACCGCCTACTGCCACCACCATCATCCCCTGATTTCTCTTCTCCCTCTTAGGAGGCACCCGTTCTCGCATGGGAACCTCAGCCCCTGTTCCCTTGGGTCTGTGAGTCTGTGTCTTGGTGCTGATCCGCCGAGGGGTGGTCTCAGACCCTGCCTGATGATGGTACATCGCCTGGCGCGATGTTCTCCGGATCACCCCTGTCAGGAGGGGCCTCGTGGTTTCCTCCCTGTTTTCCAGTGATGCAGCCTCCTCCTTTGTGTGTACCCACCACGTCTCCATGACAAATGAGACGGGTGGGGTGGTGTTGACGACGTGTTTTTAAACAGCCAATGCACGGTGAGAGAATGCAAGGAGCATGGAACACTTGCTGAACCTTGGGACTCTCTGTAAACCTGACCCATTACAACGTCTTGCCGGGCCAGGCAATCGGGACCCTGCAGCCAGAGAGTTGCTGAGGCCGCTGGGAGCAGAAGTGTGTTTTCCGGCCCCGTGTGCAGCGCTATATCTCCAGCTGTGGGCATTGCAGCTCTGTTCCAGAGCACAGAGTGCTGGACACCCTTGCCCAGCACTCCTCAGACTCGCCAAAGACCCCTCAGGAACCACGGCAGGGTTGGCCAGCCACCTTCTGAGAAAGCAGAAGGGGGACCGTGCTTCACTGCATGCTGAATAGTGTGCCGCTCTAGGGGAGTCGGGGGAGAACTGGTGAGCTCTTTTCAAGTGGAGATTTCAAAGAGAACCTGCCATCTGAATTTGAGGCATTTCATGGGAAATGCACTTGCTCTGTGTGTTGAAATCCTGAGGGCTAGCAGCTGCCCCGTTCCTGCTGCTGTTCACCGAGAGGCCTAGGGAAGTGGGCGTTGGATTTCTTGACCTGTGGCCCCTGGTTCTCCCCAAATCCCACACGGGTAGCTCTCCAAATAAGTCTGGAGACTTGCAGTGACCCGTCAGAGCACAGCCTCTTCAAACATAAGTTTCTGGGGAAAGGGTGGTGGTCCATTTCCTAAAAAGAGGCAAGCCTGCCTTCGTGTGCAGGACCCTCAGAAATGATCTGGTGGACGGGCCACTGGTTTCTCTGGGCTGTCTTGTAAGCCCACAGAAGGCTCCAATCTGTGGCAAGGCCCCGGAAGCCCTCAACTCTGTTTATGGTCCACACTCCCTGCCCCAGAGTGGCTGAGGATAAGCAGCAGAGTGAGCGTGCTTGCCCTTCCCTCCATCGTCCTGTGAGGCTGGCTGTGTGGCTTGAGGTCTCCAGCACTAGACAAGCCCTGGAGTCTTGTTGTCCTTGGCCATGTGCCTGCCATCGGTGGCACTGGCTTTACTGACCGATGTCATCCAGCCTGGTTTTCAGAGCAGGGGACCTGGTTGTGCCTCCCACCATCAGGGTGTGAGGTTGTCATTGCCTCAGGGCCACTTCTCAGCGACCGAGGTTACTTGTGAGGCCAACAACTTCTCTCGTAGACTCACTGGCCTTTGTGTCCCGCTTCTGTGAAGGGTCGCCTCGTGGACCCGTTTTTGATCCGTGGTCCCTGGCTCGTAGGCACTCTGGATCAATTCCTGGGCACGGGCAGCTGGTAGGGGCTGCATGTACAAACAGCTGTCCCCGGGAATGAGAAGCTAGGCATCGCACCGCCTCTTCCCCCTTCCTCTAGCTGGAGCAGCCTGCCTCTCTCTTGCTTGCCTCCTTACCTGACCCTTCCCTGCCCAAGTCTCCATTGAAGAGCGGGTCTTCCTGGCCTGGAGCTGTCCTCGCAGCCTGTTCTTCCCGTCGTCCCGCTGGACTAGGATCCATATACATGAGATCGAACCCTTTTATACCTCCCACTCCTACCCCAATTAGTAGTCGTAGCTGTGGAGTTGCTGATCGGAAGGTGTTTGTGAGAACTCTGGGGCACTATCTCTTCGTGTTTCTGAGTTCTCTGGTTAATCTCTCGCTAACCTCCCCGAATCACCACCCCCTCTATCCATAGACAGCTCCCGGCCGGAAGCCCGTCACTTAAGTGCTTAAGATCCCCAATAACTAGATCCCCTCGTTCACTGTCTTCGATATTCTTCACCCTGAACATGGGCTCCATGAAAGAGACCTACGTTCCATCACAGCACTGCGGATACAATAGGCTCGTAACTAATGCTCGTGTTGAGTGGAACACACTGACTTTAGGGTAAGAGACCAGACTGAACACGAACACTAGCCTCATTTTGTTGGACTGTATCCCGACCACCCATGGCTTTGGGGGAAAGAACATAGAAACCAAGCGAAATGGTTTACCTCCTGACTCAGGTTTCTGCAGGGCTCGGTGGGGATGGCTCCCCTCTGCTCGCACGGCTTCTCAGAGGGTGGCAAACTCACTTCCACCGTGGTGCACACACACGTGCTGGCTGTCATCCGGGAGCTAAGCTGGCCCTCGGCCATAGGCACTCAGTTTTTGTTCCTGTGGGCCTGCTTGGGCTTCCCTCCAACATGGCATATTCGAGTTCCAAGACTGGTGTCCCGAGGGAGCAAAAGTTGCTTGATTTCCTAAGACGAGACTCACTCAGCATCACATCTATGGTGTTCTACTGGTCCAGCAGTCACAGAGCTGCCCTCCCCTCCCCAGACATCAGACGGGGGAGGGTATCTCAACCTCTGCCTCTCGAGAGGAGAGAGGGGCACCAAAGCGTGTGCGCCCTGACTAACAGATGCCTCCTGCCCTGACTCTCCCTAGCGCTCACGGCTGCTGCTGGCAGAGGGAAGCTGGAGGTGTGTGAGCTGCTGCTGGAGCACGGAGCGGTCGTGTCCCGGACCAACCAGCGAGGGGTCACACCTTTGTTTTGTGCGGCACGGCAGGGGCATTGGCAGGTACTGTATGAGTGGGCCCAGGGGTGCTTCAGAGACCTTGAGTGGGGGTGGACTATGCTGCTGTCTTCTCCTTAGCCCTTTCTGTCAACTCTCACATCTTGGCTGCTGCCTTGAACATCAGTCCTGCCGGGTAAAGGCCAACTTTTGACAGACGAGCGCAGCGAGGGCCTTCCAGAAGTTCCTGGGGAAAACTGAATGAGAGGATAACTCTCATTTCCCATGGACTTTTGTATAAAGGCTGGCAAACCAGACTGGTGGTGGAGACTTAGAGGGCTTGGGTTTTTCATCTGGGAGGACCCTGAGTTGCAGGAATGGGTAGACAGACCCCCCATGGTGATACCAGATTTGCCGTGATGGTAGTGGGCGTTACTTTATAATCCATTGAGGCAACCTTTTTGGAAGAAGAGTGAGTGGTTCTGTGAGAGCTTCTTTGAAAGCTGCCATGTTTTCCCCCTGGCCCAGGGCGGTGGTTCGGGCTGGTCTTTTACTGAGGAAGGGCCTGGCATCTTTAATCCAAGGGCTCAGGGGCCAGTCAGTGGAAAGCAGCGGTTCATTTGCCGAGTCATTCCTGCGCTCTGTAATCAGGGACCTTGCACACAACGCAGGCTTCCAGGGGCTACCGATGCAGATCAATGAGTCTTACGCTGCCCACCATGGAAGAACGCTCTAGATGAAAGCCTTGTACCCTCCTGTCTGAAGGTACAAGGGAGCCCCCCACCGAGGTTGCAGCTTTCTTCCTGAGAGAGCTTTTTGTGTTAGTCCGGGTAGACTAGAGAAACACATTCATAAACACGCATGTGGATATAGGGGTAAGGTTATAGACCAGAGGAATGGAACATTGAGAAAGCAGCCCAGCCCAGTCCAAGGTCACAAGTCTGATGTTAGCCCGTATGTTCGATACCAGTCTATAAAGTCTCCTTCTAACTCACAAAGCACGTGCACTAGAGGCGTCCCGGCGCTGGCAGAGGTGTCCCCATGGTTCCTCGTTTCCAGGGTTCAGGACCCACCAGCAGTATCCATTGGCGGTGGGAGCATCTCAGCACTGACAGGGGGTCTCTCTGTGGCTTCTCCGGCCCCAGAGGTCTGGTTCCATCAGGGCAAGCCCATGTGGCCTCCTCTCTGGCTCCTCCATTCTCCAAGAATCAGGGTCGATCAGCATGCTGTCATCTCGTCTTGTCAGTAGACTGACTCCAAGAGAGAGAGAGAGAGAGAGAGAGAGAGAGAGAGAGAGAGAGACAGTCAGTCAAGTCTCTTTTCTCCAATTGGGAAATAACATGAGACTTCCCAGAATTTTCAGGAGAAAGCCATGCCCACACAGAGGTCTTGTTGGCTATCTGCAGATTGACAGGCTAGACTCCCAATCATGAAATCGACATCAAGTACAAGACCGCCGCAGTTTTCTTCCAGAGCCACGCCTGCACCATACACCCCCTACACCCCCAACCCCTCACCCTCTCAGCTGATAGGCTTGCACCTGGCTAGTCTCTGTCCGGAGCTCAGGATTCCCTAAGACACAGGGACATTAGGAGAGGATTCGGAAACAAAGCTGCAGCAGGCACACGCCTCCTCCCGTTCTTGGGGGCAGTAGGAGGAATGCTGGGGCAGAGGCAGACACTTCAGTCTGTACCCTTGAAAAACGAATTCCCACGGGGATGGTGTCTCCAGGCACCCGCAGCCTCTGAGGCTGAGAATCTCTAGGAACCGCCCCTCTAAAACTTAAAGCACTCAGCTCTGAAGTCTACCAGCCTAAGTTACTTGCCGGGAGTGCCCACTGCCCCTTAAATATTCAGTCTCCAAGTCCTCCTTCCTTATGCCCCCCTCTCCCCCCTCCCCCCAACCACCTGATTTCCCTTCGCTGACCTGACTGGGGGCATGGTGGCCCAATTCTGGAGCCCTCCTGATGGACTGGGCACAGGCCAACCAGAGCAGATGTAGGGGGGAGACGCTGCCCAATGACAGATGACAGATGGGGAGGGGCGGTACAAGGTTGAAGGCAGGGGTGGTTTGAGGACGTGTAGGCCCATTGCTTGCTTTCCTGGACAGGGAGCAGCTGGGACTGAGTCTGGATGTCTCTTTCAGATCGTGAAGCTGCTCCTGGAGTGCGGCTGCAACGTAAACCTGAGCGACAGGCAGGGCCGGACGCCCCTCATGGTGGCCGCCGGTGAAGGGCACCTGAGCACTGTGGAGTTCCTCCTTTCCAAAGGTAGCTGCGCATCCGCAGGGTCAAGGTGCCACTCAGGGCTTTGAAGCTCCCATTTCTGATATGGTTGCTGCTGGGTTTGGCAGGGAGACTTTTGAGCGGTCCCAGGAATCTCAAGGCTGGATTGTGAGCCCCCAGGGTCCCCCACCCCTTACTTGGAGTCACAGTGGGCTGTTGCCATCAGGGGCAGGCCAGTCGGTTTCCCAAGTCCAACAGAAGGAAGCACTGGCCATCTGCGCTCTCCTTTGCTGGCCACTGGGTCCATCCATGTCATCCGGGCCTTCCTCTTTCTCACCAACCTTCTGTTTCACAAAACGTGATATCCTCCTGCCCCTCATTTTGACAGATGGGTGTGTGTAGTGGAGAGGAGTTGGTTTCACGTTTCCCAGCACTTGACGGAGAGAGGCCCTCTTGGGGCAGGGGCTGGTAGTGAGGCCATCACTTTGGGCTCTCCTGCATGAAGCTTGTGCCCTGAAACTCCACTTTCCCTCCAGGTGCAACTCTGTCTTCTCTGGACAAAGAGGGTCTGTCAGCGTTGAGCTGGGCTTGTCTGAAAGGCCACAGGGCCGTGGTCCAGCATCTAGTGGACGAAGGAGCCGAGATAGACCAGACGGACAAGAATGGCCGCACACCTTTGGACCTGGCCGCCTTCTATGGGGACGCAGAGACGGTGAGTGTGACAGTGCCCCTAAGGATGTGGGATCGTGTGTTGGAAGAAAAGTCTCCCTTCCCTTGAGTTCCATGACAGACATGCAGTCTGCTCTGGGCTGAAGCCGCCATGGTAACAGACTCCTAAAACACCAGAGGCCATGATCACAACAAACACAAACCCAATGGCATCATCTAGTCAAAGCCAGCTCAGAGTGGCCTTGTCAGACAGGGTAGAACGTCTCCCTGTGGGCTTCCAGGACTGTACTCTTTGTGGGAGTGGAAAGCCCATCTCTTTCCCTCTGAGCGACTGGTGGTTTTGAACTGCTGACCTTGGGGGTGGCAGCCCCATGTGTGACCACTACCCCACCAGGGCTGCTTGTATACACAACAGGGACATACATATGCACTTAGTGTTTTTTGGGGGGGAGGGGCACCACTGCCCTCTGGTGGTGGGAATAGGAGGCCCAGCCTTGCTCCTGGAGAGCTGCTGCTGGATTTGAGCCTCCAACCCAGTGGGCCGCAGTCTCACACACAACCACTACAACACCGGGGCTCAGCCCCATTGTTTTGTTTTGTTTTGTTTTCTTCTCTCTTAATTCACTTCCTCTCCACTCCAGCGCCTCCAGGCGGGGAGCTGCTGGGCTACGGCCCAGGCTGCACCTCAGGCCTCTGTCCTCACACACCTCTCCCCCCCCCCTCCCCCATAGGTGCTGTACCTGGTGGAGAAGGGTGCCGTGATCGAGCATGTGGACCACAGTGGCATGCGGCCCCTGGACAGAGCCATCGGCTGTCGAAACACATCTGTGGTGGTGACGCTGCTGAGGAAAGGGGCTAAATTAGGTCAGTGAAGGCCTCCGTGGGGTTAGCAACTCTGTTGTAAACCTGAGAGCTTCAGCGCCCCCCCACCCCCCCCCACCCCCCCACCCCAGGTACAGAAGAGCAGGTCAGATGTCTGGGGAATGTTCCTCTTCTAGGGCTCCTCCACCCAGAGCCCTCCCAAGCACACAGCACCATGGG
>PVJH01036235.1:0-18998 GCA_004026705.1 Nesogale talazaci | reverse complement strand
TTTTTTTTGATATGTTGTTAGAGTCTATGGGCAAGAATTTTGTTGAGAATTTTTGCATCTAGGTTCATGTGAGATATTGGTCTTCTGATTTTGTGGGTCTTGCTTTGGCTTTGGAGTCAGGGATATGCTGGCTTTATAGAAAGAATTTGTGAATCTTATGCCCAGTTATTTATTGTGGGGTAGTTTGTGCAGAATTGATAACATCTCTTCCCTGCCTACTTGGTAGAATTCCACTCTAAAGCCATCTAGTCTTGAACTGTTCTTGGTTGGAAGTTTCTTAATGACTTCCTTTCTCCATTTCCTCTTTTGTAATGGTGCTGTTGAGGTTTTCTGCCTTCATCTGTGTGAATTTGGGTGGATAGTCTATTTACAGGTTTTGGGGTTTTCTTTAGATTACCAAATCTGTTGGAAGACAAACTTCAATAATATTGTGTTATTCTTTTTGTTTCATTTAGACCTGTTGTGATGTCACCCCTTTCATTTTCAATCTAAATAGCTTATTTCTCATCTTTCTTTTTCTTTGTTAAACTTCCAGCCATTTGTAACATTTGTTAATCCTTTCAAAAAACCAACTCTTTGTTTTGTTGATTTTTTTTCCAGTTTTTTCCCCATCACTTCTTTGTTTCTCCTCTAATATTCATGGTTTTTTCTTTCTATAATTGGAGGGTTTATGTTGTTGCCCCTTGTTGTAGTTGTTGGAAGTCTTGTTGCTAAGATGTTGCTTCTTTTATTGGAATTCTTTTATTTTCCCATGTATGATTTGAAAGCTATAAATTGCCCTCTACTAGCTGTTTTTGACATCTTTCAAAGGTCCTGGTATGATGTGCTATTATTCTCATTTTTAAAAAAAGAATTTATTAATTTCATCCTTTATTTGATCCATTTTTCTTTCATTTATTCCATCATCTATAATTTCCATCATTTATAGTAGTATGTTGTTCAGTTTCATTGTGTTTGTGTTTATGTTCCTGTTCTTTCCATTGTACATTTATAGCATTATGATCAGAGAAAGGGGACTGTATAATCTCAGTGTTTTAGCACTGTATCGGACAATCTTCTACTGTGGCCCAGGAGGTTTGCGGTTTTGTACAGTGTTCTGATTCTATTCACAATATTTTCTGTGGCTTATTCTTCAGAACCAGACAAGTTATTCCTCCTCCATCTTTTGTCTGTAAACTATGCTGAACACTGTTAACTTTGAGTTGCCCTCTTAATACTTGAAATACCAATGATATAGCATCATAGCAACACCTGGTACAGTAAACTGACAGAAAAGTGGTGGCAACCAACATTAGCATGACATAATTATTTTTATCATATGCATGTGTTTATAATTTGATGTATTTTATTTATATACTTAAAATATATTGTTATTTGCATCAAAGTTTCTGGAGCTAATTAATTTTTTGCCCAACAATTCATGCTGCTTTTGTTGTTCTTTCACATTAGTTGTAATTTCCTCTTTGTTGTAACACTCTTGTTACTTTCTCCCTATGTTCTCATTTTTTGTCTCTCCTTCTTTCCTGCTGCCTCTTCCTTCAGAGCTTTGTTACTATGTAAATGCTGTTCCTTGATCTCCATTGCTTGACTGTTCTGAGGCGTTAGCGCCTGAAGAATTGTTCCTTTTATAAGTCTGTCTATTATTTGGCTGAGAGCAGAATCCCAAGGACAAGTATTACTTTTACTACCTCCAAAACAATAAGATAATCTTACAAACTTTTTAACTCTACTCTCTGTGCTAAAATTGGGATATATTTTTATATCTACTCATGCTATCCCATAATGCTACCAACAACCTTTTTGCCCTTGTTCTATAGTGAGACGAATTACCTACTCTATCCACAGTTTTTCATTTCCACCTGACATAACAGTGGTGATGATGTTACGGAACTGGACAGATTTTTATCCTATTATAAATAGGGTCTCCATGGTATGGAGCCAGGTGATGACACATAACAAGAGCCACCTGAAGTGCCATGTGACCCTGTGCACAACAACGGGGAACGCTGACTAGCTCTGCCACATTTCTTCCTGTGCCTGAGTCCATTGTTGCACCCACTGTGTCAATCCACCTTCTTGCAGGTCTCTTCCTCCTTTGTTGCCCTCCCACCATACCAAGTCCCTTCTCCAGGGACTGGTCTCTCCTAACAACAGATCCAAAATATAGAAAGCGAAGCCTTGACATCTCTGTTTCTAAAAAGCTCTCTGGCCATATATGTTGGTCTGGGGAGACTAGAGAAACAAATTCATAGACAGGCATATGGATAAAAGGGAATGGCTTATATACAAAAGGAAGGGAACATTGAGAAAGCATCCCAACCCAGTCCAGTTCAAAGTCATAGTCCTATATTTGCTCATATGTCTGATACCCATCTAGGAAGTCTCCTTCCGACTCACGAAGTCACAGGCCAGTGGGTGCAGAGTCCCAGTGCTGGCAGGGGTCCCCTCATGGCTCCTTGCTTCTGGGACCCAGGGTCCATCAATAGCATCCAGTGATGGTAGAAGCAACTCAGCACTGGCAGGGATCTCCATGTGGCTTCTCCAGCTTCAGAGGTTTGGATCTATCAGGATAAGGCTGTGTGGCTTCTCCTCTGGCTCTTCCAGCTTATTAGATGCTGCCATCTTGTTTTGTCCATAATTCATCGTCTCTGAGACTAACTCCCAACAACTGGAGAGATCGCTTCTCACCTCCATAAGGGAAATATCATGAGATTTCCCAGAAGTCTCAGCAGAAAGCCATGCCCACACGGAGGTCTCATTGGCTACTCAATGGCTCTCTCTATATTAACAGGCTAGACTCCATCCCTACAGCTCAATCATGAAATTAACATAAGCACATGACATCCACACCATACTTCTTCCAAGACAAATCAGTTTGTTATTTGATTGGTGTATGGCACTTTCAATATCCTCTGCCAGCACCACACTTCACATGCATCAGTTCTTCTTCAGCATTGTCATGAACTGAATCAATTTGGGAGCAATTGGTTTTTGTGTGGGAGAGGCAATGGGAAGGGACAAATCCGAATGAAAGAGAGGAAGAGAAAGACACAGACAAATATACACAGATGTCTCTTAAAGTAAAATCTCAAAAAAATAAATTTCATGGCCATCAAGTCAATTTGGAATCATAGAGATCCAGTGGGACAGAATAGAACTGGGTGACCAAGACTGTGTTTCTTTCTCCCATGGAGGTACTGCTGGTTTCAAACCATTGAGCTTGCCAAAAGCAAACTGATACATAGCCACTTTTAATTATGTTTTCATGTGCATCGATCAGAGATGACAGTCCCCAAAACTCTAAATGTTCTGTTCTCCAGGTTTTTGAACTTAGTTCTTTTTAGCTTTTCCTGACATGCAGGCCAGACTACTTGAGACATAAAGGAAATTCTGTTAAAGTTTCACTCAGCATCTTGTCTAGGTTTTCCTGCTGCTAGCCCTATTATGGGACTCACACATGTTCCATGCATAGCTATTAGTTCCCAGCCCCTCATTCTATCAATAAGTGATCCGAGACACTTTACTAATATAGCCTTTCTCAGTTGAGATTAATCTTAATTCCTAGTCCACGCCCAGACTCAACAAATATTCTAAGGGATCTGTCTATGTGTATTGCATATGCAGACAGGGTGTGCCTCAAACTTCCAAGCAATCATAAGACTTCTAGGCAAGGATATACATGCACCAACAAACAGTAAGCACCTTTGGGTGCTATAGTCTTCTGTGATTGAACTGAACACATGGCATAGTATCAGCAAAATGAAAGTCATTTTGTTATTTATAGAAAGCAAATAGCAAGAATAATAGACTCTTAAAAGGAAACTGCTTAATCTTCTCAAATTTATCTGTGCTTAGCCTATTGCACTGGGTCAGCTCCCCTGAATGTTCTATTCCTACCACTACCACATGGTCCAGTGTGAGTCTTTTGCTCTGCTACTGGGTGTCTCTGATTTTGCTTCACTGGAATGGGTAGGGAAGCAGGACACCGCACAAGATCTCCTTGCTTGGCCTCTGCTGCTAGCTCCCACCATGCTGCTGTGTCCCACATAGTCCTCTCTCTTGCCACCATGCTACTCAGGTTCATACAGCCCTTGAGCTTGTGTGCTTACCACCAAGTTACAGTGTGTGTGTGTGTGTGTGTGTGTGTGTGTGTGTGTACAGGACATTCAATATTCTAGAAGTGCATAGAGCACACTCAGGCCTCTTCTGCAGGGGAAAGTGTTACATCTCTTAGACAACAAAAGTGACCCCATTAACATCAAGTCAATTCTGACTCACGGCAATCCTGTAGGGCAAAACAGATCTGCTCTCACGCTTCCAGAGGCAATGGGTCTTGAAAGGAGCAGACAATACATCTGTTTCCCCTGGTGGGGCTGGTAGGTTCAAACTGCTGGCCTTGTCGTTAGCAGCCCAACTTGTCTCCCACTAAGCTACGAGCAGCAGGCAAGTCTCCTACCCCAGGTACTCATGACTGAGGACCCCACTACTGACGTCTCTTTCTCCACAAACCCACTGTCTCTTCACATTCAGTTTGGGAGCTCTCTCTTCTGGTTCTAGGGAGTTCTTAGCACAGGGACCACAGGTCCAAAGAACACTTTCTACTGCAGAACTTTCTTGATGGTAGTGAAGTTCCTCAAAACTATGAGGGATTAGCCCTTATTTAAGTCCACCAGGGTTAGAAAAAAAAAAAAAAACAACCAATTCCCTACTGGGGTTATAAGGGCTCTATCCTATTGTGTGGATTTTTCAAGCCCCTATTTGCATATTAAATTCACTAATACCTTGTAAGACTGTGCTTCACTTAATCATTTTGTGGAAGCTATGAAAGCATAGTTTGGAAAGTCATATAAAATTGATTCATTGCACCACATGTGGAAAGAGGGGGGGCGGAAACCAATAACCAACTTACTTCTCCTAGGAAGGCCTCTTGTGTCTGTAAGATTTTAATTGTAGTCTGCTGCTTCTACTGATATCTGACTTTTTATAAAAATGTGCTTTGCGATCTATCAAACTCTTTTCCCCCTTTTGTTCATTTTGTTTTCGCAGTGTTCCCTTGGTCTTCCTTCCCCACCATGTCCATTTGAGAGGAGAACATAGTCATCATGACTTTTTAATAAGAAAAATTAGAGTACTTTCAATAATATTTGTCTAAATATACCAACTTTGTAGATGATTTTGGCAAAATTCCCCGTGGCAATTAATGCTATGTGCCAACTTGGCCAGACTATAGTTCTCAGTGATTTTACAGACATTGAAGAGATTGCTTTTTCATAGTGTAATATAATATAACACCCTCCATGTTATGATTTTATGTAAACAATCAGGCAATTGAAAAGCAAATTAGTTGAAAGTCAATCAATTGAAAGTCAAGCCATATCTTTTGCAGGATGACCTGCAACCACAATACATGGATAATCTGGCAAAACCCACACTCCCTTGGTCCTGCATTCAGTTCAGTATCTTCTGGTTCTTTTTTAGTATATGTGCTGCTGAAGCAAGCACCCTTCTGGTTCTTTAGAGATACGCCAATAACTTGCAGTCTAAACAGAAAATTGGGGGATTTGCAAACTCCTGTACCCCATTAATCAGCAACCTGCCATCTGACCTGAGATTGGGTTCATCAGTCCCTGCAATCATGAGAGTCAAAAGAAGAAGCCTCTAATTAGAAGCTTGGCCCTAAGTTTAGAATCTGCCTACTTGACCATAAATTTGGAATCTGCCTGCTTCCATAGCTGTATGAGTCACTGAGAGAGACAGAAACAGAGAGACAGAGGGAGAGAAAGAGAGAGAGAGAGAGAGAGAGAGAGAGAGAGAGAGAGAACTGATTCAATGATACGTAACAGCAATATATATTCTCACTAGTTTTTTTCTTGGGGACAACCCAGACTGAGACACTATCTAATCTTTATTTGTTGGTTCATTATATTAGTTGAGTGTATGTAATTATCCTCATATGTTTACTGCTGGACTGATGAGTAGAATAGGAATCTAATATTTGTGCTTAAAACTTTGGAATAAACATGCATACATCTATGGTTCTTATGGGCATTTCAGGGGACATAACAGAGAAGAATTCAGTGTCTATAAAGAGGAGCAGAAAACACAATAGAAAAAAATTGCACAATATTACATGAAGCAGAAGAAAACTAGATGATCTAGGGGGAGGGACACTTTAATGAGAGCCCAGAAAATTGCAATTTCTTTAGAAACAACACAAAGAACAGGAAACATCCAGTATAAATTCACAAAGGACTACTTAGAGGTATACCAAAAAAAATTATACTGGAAATGGGAAACAAGGGAGAAAAACTCAGACGTGAAAGGAAAAAAGAAAAGTTAGCTTCAAATAAATCTTAAAACCTTTCAACTTTATATCATGCCAATTAGGTCGGGGCACTGAAGAGAAAATAGAAAACTATCTCTTTCATTTCTCTGCATCCTGGGAAAGGGTGTGAGTTGTCAAATACTAGACAAAACAAAACATCTATGACATCAACTTGACTTGAGCTCAAGGTGGACGGGGAAATTGATGGTCTGGGTTTCTGACTGCAATGAGGTATTTATTCATTTTAGATATTCTTCACCTGTTAAAAAATATGAAGTGCAGTACACATAGCTGTTGTTATTTTCTGTTGAGTGGTCTCTGACTCAGGGCAACCTTGTGTACAAAAGAAGGAAATGATGCCTGTACCATCTCCGTGGTCCTCAATGACTGTGAAGTAATCACTGTGTATTTTGAGTGGCTTCCAACCCAAAGGCCTCATCTTCTGGGAGCATATTGTGATCCATGAGGTTGTCCTTAGTTCATTTTCAGATGTAGATAAGTCAGTCTTTCTTCCTAGTTTTTCTTAGTCCAGAAGTCCACTTGCACCTGTTCACTACGGATGAGACTGGTGTCATTTGAGATACTGGTAGACTGGTTTCTGTCTTATAGTGACCCACATGTCACCACAGTATTACAAATTGACAGATGGGTACTAAACATATGCACATATATTTATGGATATGAGTATGTGTATGTATGATCCAAAACAAAGGCTGGGGAATTTTGTGTGGTTGTTGTTAAGTGCCACTCAGTTGGTTTGGAACCATAGTGGCTCTTTGCACAGCAGAACATAATGCTGCTCAGTCCTGCACTCTCTTCATAATTATTCCTGTGCTCAAGTCCAACGTGGCAGCCACTGTGTTGTGGATTTTACACATTCCCTTCTCCAGACATAAATAAGAAATGGTTACCTGACATATGCATATCAGTACTTAGAGACCCCCCAAAGACAGAGTGCCTGAAATCAATAACTTGTCAAACTGATTGCTCTGGAGTCAAGTACAATTCATCACTTGACTTCTATTCTGAATATTGGTGAGTTTAACCCATCCAGAAGTTGTATGGATCTTTACCTGCTTTTGTAGCGACTATAACCAGTAAGATCCTATGGATCAGAATAAGCCCTGCCTTATAACAACACATAGGGACACTGGAAAATCCTACTGCTTGAAAAATCTGAAGTATATTGGTATGCAATAACATTGATTCTGAAGTCAGATAGTCTTGACTTCAAAACTTTATAACAGAATTGACATAGGCAAGTACTTTAGCACCTTTTGTTCCTCACATGAATAGATAAAATGGAGAACGTGGCATTGATGCCTCAGGGCTTGGGCAGTGATCAAATTACAGTAAATGCAATAGGATAAACACTAAGTACAATGCAGGACACCCCTACAGCATTCCATACATGAAAGTTTTTACAAAGATGAGGGAGGGTAGAGAGAATAAGAATTTTCAGGGTGTGGTTGGTAGCGAAGTGACTATGAGATTGAAGCTTCCAGCTGAGGAAAAGAAGCCAGTGGTGGCATGTGGACCAATGAAACCACTAGCATATTCACCATGCAGAAGGAGAGGTAGTGGGTGGAGAAGTGGTGCTGGAATTGCACAAAAGCATGTGCTCTGGAAAGAAAGGTGATGATGTACACAAGTGTGGACTGTTGGATTGCCCTTGGGAGGAAAGTTTCTCTCTGCTCAAGGTCTCTATAGCATTTCATAGGTTCTTCAGGTAACCCTCCATGCTCTGTTCTTTCATCAGTCATGATGTATGAACATTAAATCTGAGTGCCTTTACTACTTTCTGTAAATGTATTTTCAAAATACTGGTTACTACTGAATTTGACTCATGGCAATACCATGCATGTTGGAGTCAAACAGTGTGCTGTAGGGCTCTCAATAACTGACATTTCAGAATCAAATGACCATGTCTTTTTTCTGAGGTGCTTCTGAAAATTTTAAGTTGTCTATCTTCCATTTATCATTCAAGTGTGTTAATTCTTTCAATGACCTAAGGACTCAAAGTTTTAATGTTTCATGTAAATATATTCATGAAAAATTCACCATATTATCCTCAGGAAGGCATGTGATTGGCTGTCTCCCTTTACTTTCACTTGTGGGGAGGAATTCTTTGAAAAATCTTACCAAGACCATCATTTCTAAATTGATGGAAGTACTTGATGCTATCGATTGAGTTGTGTATCCAAAAAAGTTATATTGATATCTTAACTCCTGAACCTATGTTTTGACTCTGTTGAGGCATGGAGTATTCTTAGTATTCTGTTAATTATGTCAGATTAGCATAGGGTGGATCCTAAACCAAATCATTTATACAAAGAGCCAAACAGAGAGAGACATCCAAGAGGAAGTCAGAAGGCATGTCAAGGCCCATGTTACTTGCAGCAGGCAGGGTTTCCCTCATTTGTTTATTACACTTTATGGTTGCAGTTTCTTTCTTCTTTAAATTGTCAACTCTGTGAGAAAAATATCTCTTGCCTTATTCACTGGTGTTATCTCCGTACCACCTGGTCAACATGCTATAACAATTATCGAATACATACCATTGCAATTTTTAAAATAGTGATCAAATATGTATGGCAAAGCATTTGCCAATTTGATCATTTTACATGTACAATACAATGACATTGATATCATCGATCACATTCTGCAACTATCATCACCAACCTTTTCCAACATACAAAGTGGAAAAATGTCAAGAATTATTGACAGACACCTGAAACTAGAAGAGGTGCACAGAAGAACCCAACCTGACTGAGACCTTGATCAGGAATTTCAGCCTCAAGAACGATGAAGGGAAACAATTTTAAATTCTGTACTTTAAAGCCACCATCTTGCATCGTTTGCAATGGCACCACTACCAAACTAAGACAAACCATATACAGCAGAAGGGTAAAAGAAGCTGCTCATGCCCACTGTGAGACTAAGCAGAAAGCAATGCAGAAGTCTTGGTGGGTCAGAAGCCAAACTGGGAAATAAAGGGGAAAGGAGGGAAGGAACAAGAAAGCTTGGGTAACTAGATCAAACAGCTCCACTACAGGATCTAAAAGAGGGACAAGTGTTAAACTCCAACATTGTCTTTCGAAAGGGTAAGAAATGGAGACTGCTTTCTTCTTGGCAAAGAGGTCCCTGTGCAGAGAGGTTTAGAATGTGACTCAGTTTTGCCTCCCTGGCTGACAAGATTTTTTTTAACCTCTATTTTCAGCCTTTGACTCAGGGATGATTGGCCCAGATGAGTGACTGGCTTCTTAATTAAGTTACCTGATGAAGAAAACATTTTATGCTTAGTCAAACAGGAGCTAAGGGAAGGGTCTTGGGAGCACACTTGCAGGATGGAATAAACCTATTTTTAATGAGGTCCGAGCATAATTCTAAGGCGAAGCCAAAAGAAATTGGCCAGAGTGGGATTAGTCAGCTTTTCAGAGTAGAAAATTATGTGTGTGACCCTTCATGATAAAAAAAGGAACAGATGAGGACGGCCACGTACATGTATCAAGCTAAAGGAATTTGGCCCTGCAGGGATTGGCTGGGGCAGGGGGACAGCAGTGTGACACTAGGATTTCAGGAGACAACCTGTCAAAAATTTCAGGGTCTACACTCCAGAGTTTCAAATCTTCAAATCCCGGGGTTTTAGGAACTAATTAGCTTTACTCTTCCATAGTTAATTAAGTGTATGATTATTGAATACTGTGTTTGGGCAGAAGGTAAAAAGTAATGAATAAGATGGAATCCAGATGCTCTCTGGACTAGAGACTTCTTGCAGTGCTACCAGCTGCTGAGAAAAAAAGGGAAACCAGTCCTGCAGTTGAGTTGTCTCCTCTCGACTTCTTCATCCAATTAGGAATTAGCAAAATCATGGTGAAGTGATGGTTTTCTCAATAGCTTCAGGGAAGCTGTACAAACACAATTGCTACAAAATCTTTAAGACATTTTTTTTAATTCCCTCTGTGGTGACTAAATCAAAAGATAATCTCCAGGACACTACCCCCTGTGTTCATCCTTTTGTGGAATCCCTTCCTGAGGAAATGGCTTGAGGATCATGTGACCTCCTCTGACTTTACTAGTGGGAGGAAGAATCCAGCTCTCCATCCATCGAGCTCATAATGATTGCTGCAAGGGGGAAGGCAGGTCTGCTTCCACTCTCTTTCTTCCTTCTGACAGAAACCATCCCTCCCATGGTCCTCTACTTCTCCATTTGGTTCAAGAATCCACCTAGAACTCATGAGCTCAGAGGCTTATTAGAGAAGTTAAGGGGTCATCACAAGTCACATTTGGAAAATATTAAGGTTCCAGTCACTTGTGCATAGTGACATCTCTTATCATTCTTGGCTGCAGCTATGTCTTGCTATAATCCTCAGCTGTAAACCCTTAGCCTCTGCCCTGCTTGGACAAGTGTTACAAAGCTCCTTTAGCACTGATAAATTCCTAAAGGGAATTCCATTCTGCATGCCAACCTTCTACCCGAAGGTATTCACCATTGCTCTGTCTCCTGGTCTCAGTACTATGGACTGTAGATATCTCTGGTCCCTCTGCCACTTGGAGCATATACCTGGCACACACCCAAGAGTCGCTCGTCTTTCTTGATAGTCAAGAGATTTCTCTCTTCCTACTACTAAGATACCTCACTTTATTTCCCCTTTTGTAGAAAACATCTACCTTTATTTATTTTATTAAAGTGGTTTCATTCAATATTTGTCCTTCCCTCAGCACAATGTCCTCAAATCTTCCCACATCATGAAATGTTTCACAATTTCATCATTACTTTTTGATGGTGTACACTGTGTACAGTATTCTATTTTGTGTACCAGAGTTTATCCAGTCATTCGTTGTCGGGTATTAAGCTTGTCTCCATCTTCTTGCCATTGCTCATATTATATCCTTTATTTCTATAGAGCATATACCAAGTAGAAGGATTGTTGGATGATATGCTATTTCTAGTCCCAATTATTTGAGGAATTATCATACCACTTTTCACAGTGGTTGCATTATTTTACAGGCACACCAGACTTACCAGTCTTACCAGAGTATATGAAGGTTCTAGTGAGATGACTCCCTTTGATGCCAGCTGACTGGCAAAACTCACTGATCCCTGGCTTAGAGTCTTCTACATATTCTGTGCATGGGCCCACCCAGTCATTTGGTGGGAGTTACAAAGACTATGGAGTATACAACAGCATTTCATCTCAGGGCATCTCCCCTTAAGGGTAGGCACTATAACTTGTTACTATCTAATAGGATGTAGGGAAGGTGGTGAATATTCACTCCCACGATGGTTATGCTGTACAAGACTCTGTCTAGCTTGCTCTTAAGCAGGTCTTGAAGAACTAAGTCAGCATTTTGTAAACTGTTCATGGAGGGAGCCATATGCATAATGTTGCGGAGTCAGAGTGGCTTCCAGGAAACAACAAAAACCCTGAATCCCTCAGTGCTACAACTGTAAGGAATTGAATGCTGCCAATCACCTAGGGAACTTGGAAGTAGATTCTTCAAATTGGTTCTATTGAGAATATTTATAGTCTGAAAATTTTCCCAATGCATTAAATCAGTGGCTGTCCTCCCCAGTGAGCTGTTTTTAAAGGATTTATACCTGAGGATCTAAACAAAGCATAGTTCCAAGTCATTCTTCAAGACTAAAAAAAAGAAACGAGAACCATCGTCACACTACTGATGATGGAGAAATGGAGGTGTGAGTGACTTTCCATAATGAGATGTCATTCTTCATAACTAATCTTGATTCCTGAGGCCTGGTCACAAATGGTGGCAGGTACACAGAATTTACAGAACATGGTGCTTCTCTCTGGTACTGATTCATTCATTTATCAGCTTCCAGTTGTACTGGTTCTTGGACAGACACTCACTGCAACAGAAACATGAATTAATCCAGGGAAAGGGTGGAGTGTGTTTTCCTCAGCTAGTGGTACATCTGTGCACTTGCAAACTCAAACTATCTCAGGAGATCCCTAAATTAGTCTTGTTCATTCCTCTGAACCTCTTCTTCCCTGTTTTTTCCACACTCTCTGGATTTATCTTCTTCCCAGAAGAAGTAATAATCAAGAGGTCTGCTTGTCTGTATAGAGCAGGCCTCATATCTAAGAGAGGACACAAACTGGTCTTATTCCCATATCAGCGCTGGCAAAATTTTATGGCAATCTTAGGTGCCTTCCTTAGCTGGCTTCCTAAACACTTCAATTTCTCAATGGTGTTCATTCTCTGCAAAAGTTTTCTTAGATGTTTTAACTGACCTACTAATCTACCCATTTAAGGATACATTCCCTCTTTCTAAAAACTGGGGTCCACAAAAACATCTGCTACTTTATCTCATTAGTTAACTATCTAGTCTTACTACAACAGAAATACCACAAGTGCATGGATTGACAAACTTTCCTCACAGTTCTAAACTCTAACTCTGGATTCAGAGTGCCAGTTCCAGGAGAAGGGTTTCTTTGTCAGCTATAGAGTTATCAAGGAAAGTTCTTGTCTCTTTGCGATTTGGGTCCAGGATGATCTTCAGGTGTTTTGCATCTCTCCTCCTCCCTCTGTAGGAGATTCTCAGCACAGGCACCCCTGAGGCCAAAAGAGGTGCTCCACTCCCAGCTCTTCTTTCTTGGTCACAGTCAGGTGCCTCCTTCCCTTTTAGTTTCTACTTTCATCTCTTGTAAGATAAATGGATGGTGACAGGGAAATTCCTTTTACCTCAAATCATGGCTTGACCAAATAAAAATTTTGCATTACACTCTAATCCCCTTAAAACTTATTGGCTGACAATATCACATCTCATCATGAGGGTGACTGCATCATTCCACAACTGCCAAACTACACCAATCATAACTGCCAAACCACTGAGAAGCATGACATACAGTTTTGAGGGGGGGAGGACAAGTTAACTCATAACCACCATCTATTTTGCACATTCCTTCTCCTTTTCCTGCCTAGGATCCTGTAGTGACCTTGTATTTATATTTATACTTCTCTCAACTACTTATTTGTCTATCTATTTTTATCTACCTATGTACATCTATCTTCTGTCTATTGCTATCCATCCATCTAGCCATCCCTCCATCTAACCATCCATTCATTCATTGTGATCACTTTAATGGGGGTATTTGCAGATTATTTATTATTGAGAATTAAAATGTTTGATTACCATGTAAGTGACTTAATTATCTTTTAACTATTGTGATGGTGGTTGCTAAGTGCTAGGGATTCAGTTCTGACTCAAAGAAACCCTATGTAAAATAGAACAAAATACTGGCACCATCTGTTCTTATGTTTGAGCATGTGTTGCAGCTATTGTGTCAATCTTTTCATTGCCCCTCTACTTTACCACACATGATGTCCTTCCCCAGAGACTGGTCTCTCCTGACAACATGTCCAAAGTTCAAGACATGAAGTTTCACCAGTCTTGCCTCTAATGAGCATTCTGGCTCTACTGTTTCCAAGACAGATTTGTTTATTCTTTTAACAGTCTAAGGTGCTATCAATATTCTAATTATTTAGCACCAAATAATGTAATACTTTTACTTGTGTGTGCATAAGATTAGTTGTTCATAATTTCACCCGTCACTAATGCTACATGTAACTAGAGTGTCCCATGTACATTTAATAGAGTAGTTATCAACTGGGGCTATTTTTAGCACTCAGTGAAGTTTTGACAATGTCTGGAGTCACTCTGTCATTGTCAAAATTGAGGGAGGATGCTTAAAGGCATCTAACAGGAGAGGATAGGCATACTACCACATGCAGACAACTCTCATAAAGAAGAATGATCTAGTCCAAATGATGTAGTCCAAATACTCCAATTGCTGAGGTTGAGAAAAATGGAGATAACAGATCAAATTCATCTTGGTGCACATATCAAAGAAGGCAGTAACCACAACAAAAACAGATGGAGAAATTCCTCTTTTTACTCAATTTGTTACATTCGGACCAACTGTTCTCTCTTGCTTGAATGCCCTCAGCAAAGTTTAAAGGGAAATAAAGGGTATAATTTTCTCTTTGAGTTTTTGTTGGGTTTTGAATATTCATCTTCATTAATTTCATTCTGGATGTGCACACAAGGTGTCTGGTTCAGGGACAAATTATCAGTACTTATTTTAAAGGCAAATAATAACCAGATGTTTTTCCAAACCCCAATTCATTTCCCAGGATGAAATGACCAAGCACAGGCCAGAGAGTCTGTCATTGGCATTATAAAAGAGGAATAAAGAAAAACGAATGTTTCCCACTTATTCACATTTATACAAAGAATAATTTGGGGTTATAAACACATTTCTCTGAGAGTCAGATGAATGTTTCCAGTTTTAATGACCAAGTGATGTTGCAAAGTTTTCAGGGTTGTTTGGCTCTTGAAATGTAAACAGACACTTGGGCAAAGCTCTTTGGATCTTCTCACAGCTTATTCTTGAGCCAGGAGCCCTTCTGATGTAATGGTTAAGATTAGGCTGTAATCTGAAAAGTTGGAGGTTTGAAACTACCATCCTCTCTGTGGGAGAAAAACTAGCCTGTCTTTGCACTTAAACAATTACAGTCTTAGAAACCTTCATCAGAGTCACTATTACTCAGCATCAAGTTTGGTGTATGTGTATGGCGATATATACGTGTATATATATACACGTATATATCGCCACACACATATGTATATATAACTATACTTCTTGGTGTGTATATATATATAACTATATGCTTCTTGGTGTGTGTGTATGTATGTATATATATGTGTGTATATATATATTACTGTATACTTTTCAGTTTCCCTGAAATCTGAAGTTGTCATTTGCACCTGGACAACTGATGAATATGTATCCAGAATCTGGACAGGGTGGGTATCTATCCTTATGGGATTCCTTCTCCCAATCCCACACCCACAGCTCACCATTCGCAGCACTGTTCTCAGCACCAGGCAAGGACAGCTGTAGCACATGATTGGCACTTAGGAATTATTAGCAATCATGCTAGAAATGAAGGGAAGCCATTCTATGGTTTCTTCAAATTGCACTGAATCTCAAAGTAATTGCGCTCTAAATTATATCCAAAGAAGGGGAAAAATAATGCCACAAGTTGCTACAAAGCATCTAGAATAAAGAAGAATAAATAGGGCAACTAGGAAGCAGGTGTTTATAATTTGTGAAATAAAGCTTGAAGGTGAAACATATTAAATATATTACTCACACTCTATCTTGGAGGCTTAAGTAGTCACTGGAGAGAAATTCACCGTCAGAAAGTAGAAGCCACGCTTGAATCCTGCTATCCAGGCTGAACAACCCCAGTGTGAGGGCTTGCTCACTCTGCATTCACCTTTCAGACAAACCAGGCTCTCTGATTCCAGCCACAATGCCAACCCCACTTCTTCCCAGAGAGTGAGAGGCAATGACAGGAGATTGTAAAGACTGGCTATCAACGCTCTATTCTGTGACCTGCCTTTTGGCAAGAAACTCATTCTGAACTTTTTAAAAATAATAATTAGATTTTTAAATTGTTATTGTGAATTGAGTGTGTGTGTGTGTGGGGGGGGGTACGTTTCAGACCATCAACAGTTGAAATCAGCCATTGACTTCCTCCCAGCTGCTCCTCCCTTCTTCCCTTCCCTGATTTTTCTTCTCCTCCTTGTGGTCCTTCATCCTCTTTGTCACCCAATCAACACCTGTAAGTACTCTGGTCTGTTGCCTCATTTTTCCTCCCTTCCTCTCCCTGATTAGTAACCTCCAAAGACTGTTCCCTTTGATGTGCAAATTTGCCTTGGTGTTTCCCTTATATTAGTGGCCTCCCATAATATTGCCCTGTTGTGATTGGTTAACTTCATGGGATATAAGGTTGTTTAGATTTTTCCATGTCATGAAATGCTTCCATCACTGGTTTTGTTGGCAAAGCACAGTATTCCACTGTGTGGATGTACCAAAGTTTCTTTATCTAGTCTTCCGCTGGTGAACATGGGGCTGCTTCCAACTTATTGTTATTGTGAACAGTTCTATGTTCACAAATGCAGGAATGCATTTGCCTCTTCTTGTATGGATGTTATGTCTTTAGAGTGTATACCTAACAGAGGTATTGCTGCATCAAGGTAGTATCACATCTCTTGCCACAATAATTGTAAATAAGCAGATATTTTCAAAGAGCAACAACAAATTTGCCATGAAGCCTAGGGAAGCTGTCCTCAGCTGATACTGATTCCACTTGCAATGGTTCCATCTCCCAGAATTTCCCATCCTTAAATGGTCGCAAGGGATATTTGTATATCTGGTCCTGGGATTTATTGTCAACCAAGTATAAAATTCACACCTCTTTAATTGAAGGGTGATATTTTTTTTAGTGTCTCTGTAAGAAAAGTATCACAGGTAGCTGTACCAAACAAAACATTATTTTCTTACCATTCAGGAGGCTAGAAGTTCATATGCAAAGTGGTGACTCTAGGAAAAGGTTGGCTCTCTTTCCGTGGGATTGGGATGGGGATGGGAAAGAGGGGGCTTTTGTTTCTTTCAACTTTTCTCCCTGGTTCTTTGGTGATCTACAACCAAGTCACCTTTGCAATAGTTGAGTATGCTGCCACCCATGAGCCTCTAAGAGATAGGTCTAATATCTTCATTGATTACCTGAAAACAAAGCTTCAGGGTTACATATAAATTAGCTTAAGAGCATCCAGTGAGAAAGCAGGAACACAAGCAGACACCTGTACACTAGTGTTCATAGTTGCACAGTTCACAATAGCCAAAAAGTGAAAACTCCCTAGTTCATCAAGAGTTGAATGAATAAACAACATGTGGTACATATGTACAATGGGATATTCTTGGGCCATGAAGAGAGACAAAGTCCTGAAACAGACGAACACATTATGCTCAATGAGAAAAGTCAATCACTAGAAGACAAATATTGTGTGATTCCAGTTATATAAGAAAATATATGAAATTTTAACAGTGATTACTAAATGTAAGAAGGAGGGGGAAAGAAGGGACACTGAGTTTGTATTAATGCTGGTGGAGTAAAGTGGAAAAGAATATTGGTAATTGTTACCAATATGTATTATGAATATCATTGAATGATACATGTAAAACTTATTGAATTGGCAATTGTTTGTTATACACTTTTTGCTGACTGTTAAAGAAAGTGTTCAATGACAATCTCTGCAGTAATTGTTGAACACTTGTTATTGCATGTTGGCCAGGTGGTGCAGGGAATGAAATGATGAATAAGACAGACAGGATCTCTTTTCCCCAGGGGCTAATTTAATGGAGAAGAAGGAAATTGAAAGACTCTGGCAACCATAGTGTAATGAGGGAAGCCTTGCCTGATGCAAGGGTCATGAATACACTCCCCAAAGAAGCACTGTTAGCGCAGACATTCCACGTAGGCAAAGCATGACAAGCAGATAAGCCACAAGGCCAGCTGTTGCTCCCGTGACACGTTCAGCAGAATAAGGAATCTTCAGCAGGTACAGCAGCTGAGAATTGTCCTCATTTGATTTATGCAATGAGGAAAACCCCAGCAGCCCTTTGGTACAGGAAGCTGCTCGTTTTCTTCCCCTTTGTCTTTTTTACTTTATTTTTAACTGTTGTTGGAAGTACACACAAACCACAATTCACCATGCCTATATTCCAGGGACAACAATTACGTTCTTCCAGTTATGCAATCATTCTCATCCTTTCTCCTAATTGTTTTCCTCCATTAGCATAAACTCACAGTCTCCCCAAGGTTTCTAGCCAGTCTCTCTTATTGCTGTTGTCAGTTTGGGCCTGTATAGTTAGTTCTTTATTTTCAGCTTTGTTGTGAAGACCAGGATGCTCAGGGCACCTATTCTTTACTATAAACCTCTGTTTGATTTTACCAAGATTCAGGTGAGATTTTTGGTTGGAGTGTTAAAGATGATGTTAGGAGCATTAGTCTGGGGTCTTGGTATTGGTTTTGGTGACTAGGCTCAATGGATAACTGGATTTCATGAGATTTTGAGTTAAACTCTATATGCCTCCACCTACCTTTTTGATCAGGATTCTTTCATGTAATCTATTCAAATAGTCGATGGTGATAGTTGAATACCACCTACGTCTTCTGGTCTCATCACAAAGGAGGCATTTGTTCTTGGGCACAATGAACAACATATTCCTTTTCATTCTCTTCTTCCTGACTCCCCTTTACCTTTTATTCTACATTTTGCTTTGGTTGCTCATTTGCAAGATTTTAAGATCACAAAAACTATGCAATGAACTAAGCCAAGTAAGCCACTTCACTGGGATGGCCCACAAATCGACCCTAAATCTACATATGTCACATAGTGATATAATAAGAACAGACCTTATAAATAGCCACAGGATATTATCAATATACTGAAAACATATGGTCACTCTGAGTTGGGACCAATAACATTCTGTTGTTGATGGATAGTGAGGCAGTCACTGATCTGTGTCAATTTCAGCACTGGGAGTGTAAGGGTGGAGCCTAGCCTGTCAATCTGGAGATAGCCAACGAGGCCACTCTGTGGGAATGGCTTTCTCCTGAGAATTCTGGGAAGTCTTGCAGTATTTTCTAATTAGAGGTGAGAGATTTGACTTAGCTCCTTAGAGAGCTCTACTGAAAAGACAAGATGGCAGCATAGACCCTGAGGCTTAGGAATTGGAGGAGCCAGAGGAGAAGCCACATGGGCTTACCTTGATGGAACCAGACCACTGAAGCC
>PVJH01036234.1:0-18979 GCA_004026705.1 Nesogale talazaci | reverse complement strand
ATAACGCCTTGGGAGGAAGTCGCTAGAAATTAAAGCCGGACACAGAAGAAGACATGAAATGAGGGATCTCATTACTGATGTCAGATGGATCTTGCTGGAAAGCAGAGAATATCAGAAAGATGTTTGTACTTTAATCACTAGACAAAAGCATTCGACGGTATGGGTCATTTCAAACTATGGGTAGCGCTCAGAAGCATGGGAACTCCCTAGCACTTCAGTGTGCTCATATGGAGCCTGTAGATAGACCAAGAGGCAGCTGTTGGAACAGAACAAGGGAAGACCGAATGCTTTAAACCCAGGAAAGGTGTCCATCAGGGTTGTCTCCTTTCACGGTACTTAATCAGTCTGTAGTCGAGAAACGGGACTGCATGAAGACGGACCTGGCATCAGGACTGGAGGAATCATTAACCTGTGATGTGTGCTTGGGACAGCCTTGCTTCCTGAAAAAGAAGACTGGAAGCACTTATTGAGGAAGGTCAGAGACCACGACCTTCGGTACAGGTCGCTCCTGGGTGTAAAGAAAGCAGAGGGCTGAGCCCCGGTGGCCTAGTGTTGTGTGCGGGACTCCGGTCCACTGGGACGGAGGTTCAATTCCAGCAGTGGGGCTGGGCCTCCTACTCCCACCACCGGAGAGCAGTGATTGCCCCCCCCCCAAAAAAAAAAAAAAGAAAAACAGAAAATCCTTACCACTAGATCTGTAATAGCAATAAACAGACAAGATTGACGTTGTCCAGGATTCTATTTGGCTTGAATTCACCATCAACACTTGTGGAAGCAACAGTCAAGAAATCAACTAACCTACTGATGGCATGGGGGCACATCTGATGCACAAAACTTCCCTCATATCTTAAGGAGTCAAGACGCTGAGGACGAAGTAAGGTGAGCCTGGCCAAGCCATGGTGTTCTCAGCTGCCTCGTGGGCACGTGAAAATTGGACACCGGATAAAGGAGACCACCAGGAAAGAATGGATGTGCTTGAATGGTGGAATTGGCAAGAACAGTGAGATGACTATGAACTGCCAGGAGACAAAACAAATGTGTCCTAGAAGAGGAGCGGCCAAGGGCTCCTTAGACTTGAGGGTGGGCCATGGCAGTGCGATGGACACGTTCTCAGGAGGAGCCCACCTGGGGAAAAGAATTTCGTGCTCAGGAATGAGAGGGTTGGAGAAAAAGAGGAAGCCCTTGAGTCAGATGGCTGGGCAGCAGCTGCAACACTGAGCTCCCTCTGCAAGGAGGGTCAGAGTGGCCCAGACTATGCAATGCTTCCCTCTGCCACAGAGAGGGCTTCTCTGAGCTGGAAGCCACGTGAAGACACCAAACAGCATTGGAGAGAGGGATGCTGTGCTCAAATGCACAGCTCAAAGCACGGGAAGCCCTTAGGAGCCCATCTAGGAGGGCAAAGCCTCCTCACTCCTCCTGCCTCTTCCTCAGCTCCCCCTGACCTCAGCTAGTTAGAGCTGCGGACACTGATGGGGGTGGCAGGAACGCCCTCGGATGGCGGTGTCTCTCAGCTTCAGCATGGCTAACGCAGAGGCACCACCGTTCTTTGATGGGGGAACCTCTGTGCATTGCAGGCTTCCATCTGACATCCCAGCCTCTACCCACTAGATGACGCGAACTCTGCCCCCTTCAGTGGTAACAGGGAAAACATGATTTCTGACTGGACTGCCTTGGTTTGAGAACAACCCAGTTGAGTTAGAGGAACACCAAACCTTAGATTTTGTGTGGCCGAATGTGGCCGCAGTATGTCCCGACGCCCCCACGCCTGCCCACTTTCCACACTCAGTTCCTCCCCCCCTCTTGCCTTATCTGATGAACTAGCAGATGACACTCTGGGGAGGTGGTACTTGCCTGGTCAGTCAACCGGCCCCACTGCCATCTATCGGGTAATGTGATAATGACACAAACAATTATGCAGATGCAAGCAGCGTGGCTACTTGAATATTTGATTGCATTCTGAGCTTTAAAAAAAGACAAACACAAGTGGGATTGGGGGGTTGGGGGTACCGAGGGGGATGGAGAAGCGTGGCTTCTTGGGAGCAGCAGCGTTCTTTCCATGAAGCGAGACATCCCCAGCCTGACGTGGTAGACGGTCTGACTGTGAAGAGGAGTACATGACAGACAGGAAAAGAACGTGAGCGTGGTGGGGCATCAACATGCGGAAGGCAGAGCTTTAAAGACCAGGCAGGTGTTCTGGATGACACACAAGGTGCATAAAAAAGGCCCAGAGTACTGGGGAATTTGATTATACGCTTAATTCCCTGCCAGCAGGACTGTGTGCATACGGGTGTCTGTCATCGGAGTGCTGGCACTCCCTGGGCTTTGGAGACGAGAACCTCCTGAGGGAGGGGCGCCGGGCATCCTCTCTGCAGAGCCCTGGCCATTTATGCACGAGCAGGGATGCCTCAGTCTGCAGCTCCGGGGTCAGGGCTTTGGGACCGGAAGGGTCTGACGGTGTCCACCCGTTCACACAGGCAGACTTCCAGCAGGCCATCCACGAGGGTGTGTGGTGCGCTGGCCCATCCAGACCTCAGTCAGAGACCGCCCCCCCCCCCCCAGGAGCTGCTGACCGTGTTTCAGCAGCCCCAGCTGTAGTTCAGGAAGCTCATTGCACGCAGGTACCTAGCCAAGGGGCTAGTCAGGGACTCGGAAGGTTACCTTGTATTCTGCTCACTGGCCCAGGGCTCCATCCGGCCAGCACAAGGCAGGGTGGATGCCTACTTCGTTGTGCAGCACGGTCCAGCGTGGGCCCGTGGGTGATTTGGTGGGCATAGACCGGCGAAGAAAGGGCCCTGGAGTTTCCCCTGGGGGAGGAGCAGGAAGACCAGACAAACCTCTCCAGAAGAGGGGCCGAGGAGGCTGAACCAGGAGCAGGGAGTGGGGGATGCTCAGGCGGGAAGGGCAGAGAGGGCATCCTTAGTCAAGTGCCACACGGAGGAGGCCTGGATAAGGGTGTGGTGTTTAGGAGGGTGGTGGCTGGATCATGGGAGTGTGGGGTGCAGGGGAGGAGGAGAGGGAAGGGGCAAAGCCAACAGGGCAGAAGGGGGTAGGGGGCCGCTGACCTGATTTAGGATTTGGGGAAAGGGAGTCAGAATGGGCAGGGGTGGGGGGACGATGCTAATCAGAGCTGGGCTTCATTCAGGAAGCCCTCTTGGGCCAGGGTGCAGACAGCAGGCTGGGAGCAAGTTAGCCTTGCATTTTTGGCCTGCCCCTCCCCCAGGCAGCCAGGCTTCCCGGGGTCCCAGGGCACCCCACACGCTGACCCTCTGCCCTCCTTGCCGCTTGGCGGTCCCCTCCCTCTGGTCCAAATTCCCACCTCCTGATTTGATTTTGGAAGGACTAATTAGATATAATTCATTATCCTCAAAGATGAGATCAGAAATCAGGAGCTCTCCGCTGAAGAAGGTGGCCTCGCCCCTCATCCATCATGCCTCTAAGTAACCAATTTAAAGTCAGGCGGACGCACGCGCCAGCATTATTACCTTGTCATAAATAGTTAGGGGAAGGCCCCCGAACGAGGCAGCTTTATAAATGGTTTTTATCACATTAGTTTGCAGTTATTTGTCATCCACTTTGCTTAAGATAAATGCCGAACAAATAATCAAATTATCAAGCCCAAACCTCGGAAAATCATTTGCATTAATTGCAGCAGGAGAGGCCAAGCATCCAAATTGGGGGACCCCTGACCCTCTCAGGCCTGGTATAGGGGCGGACTTCCTGGCAGAGGGATACAGCAGGGGCTGGAGACCTTGCTGCGGACAGGACAGGTGAGACCTGGGGCCGAGGTACAGGATAAGGTCTTTTAAGGAGCCGAGAGTCTGGATACTGCTGCCAGTGGGTCTTCCAGGGCCCCCTCTCCCGCTCCCTCTTCCTCTCCCTCACACAGACACAGACACAGATGCACAGAGACACACACATTCACCTATGTACACAGGTACAGAGACACACACGATACACATGGATAGAGACACACACATACACACTCACCTGTGTACACAGTTACACATACACATACATACAGACCCCAAAAGACATAGACAGACACACATAAGTACAGACACACCCAGATACAGGCTCGCTCTCTCTCACACACACAGACACATAGACACACCCAGAGATGCAGGCACACACACACACACACACACAAATCAATAGGCACATTCTCTCTCACATATGTACACAGATGAAGATACACCCTGGCTCACACAGATAAGGCACACACACTCACATTCAGATATAGGCACCCGTATACCCACATTTTCACACACACACAAATATAGGCACATGCACACTCACATACGCACACAGATGCACGTCCACTCCGGCTCACACAGACGCAGAAACACACACACATGCTGTCTGTCATTGGGAGCCTGGTGCCTATTGTCTAGCCCCAGAAGGGCCCTGTCACAGGCCTGAATGGGCCCCCTGCCCCCACAGTATGAGACAGCTTCAGGCAACTCTTGCCCCAGTCTGTCTGGTTCCTGTCCTGGCCACCAGTGCTGGGCAGCTGGTGAGGAGGGTCCCAGGCCTGTTCGGAACGTGTCCAGGGGCGCCCGCTGACCCCCTCCCAGCTGGGCCCAGGAAAGCCCCCTCTAGCAATAGACCCTCAGTGGAAAATGGCAATTTCACACTGCCCCCCAGAAGCCCCTCCTTTACCCCAGCTGGGCCATTGATGGACTGGCCCTGCAGGCGCCTGCCCTACCCCAGCGTGGCCACCTCCAGCCCCGCCAGGGAGACACCACTCTCATCGGTGACACTGGAGGGCCTAATTTAGAGCCTGTCCTGCAGGGTCTACACTGGGCTTAGAGGGAGTTCTGAATGGGGGTGTCTACACTGGCCTCAAGTTGTCCTGGTTTAAGCCCAAGCAAGGTGAACTTTCTGTGGTTCGTGCAGAACCCCTGGGAGCTGGCCACGAAGTGACAGGAGGCCATGTGCTGGAGGCTGGAGCCAGCTGGCCCAGTGTGAGACTTTGGGCCCATGGATAAAACTCTGCATGTCTCTGTTTTCTTGTCTGCAAACTGCTGGTGGTAGTCACAGTACCCACTACCAAGGTCACGGAGAGGGCTGACAGAGCTGAGAGGTCTTGTGTCAAAGCCCAAGAGCCTGGAACTGGCCACAAATGGGCCTTTCAGAGGCATCGAGGGAAAGACTTGCAGTCTCAGAAAGTCTCTGATGCTACGGTAAAGTGACAGTGGGCTGTTCTGGGTTTGTCTCCAAGCTTAAAGCATGCACAGTATACACCGGAGAACAGCATGAAACCGGCTCCTCAGGGAGACCGCAGGGACCACGGCGGACACTTGGGGCGATGGTAATTGCTTTCTTTATCTAGCTCATCCTTGCTTCATTTAACACCCGTATTCCCTGAGCCCCCGGTGGGGGCGAGAGCTGGGGTTGCCACTTGAACCAAGCCAGGCCCTGACAAGACCCTTGTGACAAGGACGATGGGTCAGGGCCCCAACTCGGGGCGCACATGCAGCTGCTGTTGGGAGTCCCGACAGGAGTGAATCACCAGCAGACAGCAGGGAGTCTGAGACTTAGGATAGGTAAGAGGCAGCCTTGCATGACCGGGAGGCTAGCTAAACACTCACCCGCACCCAGGGTCCCCTGGGGGACCAGTGCAGGGGGGGGGGGGGAACACCTTCAGGGACCCCCGTGGCTTCTCCAGAGAGCTCGCTCTTCAGGCAGCAGGAGGTTCGGGGCAGCTGCTGCAAGTGCCGTGGGCGGAGGGCAGGCCCCCGGGGCTGGGGGGGTAAAGGGTGGGCACTGAAGCTGAGCCGCAGCACATGGTGGCTGTCTGTTTATTGGATAGCAGGGCAGGTTTAATGGGCCAGCCCAGAGGCCATGGAGAGGCCCCTCAGAGGAGCCATAGAAGAGGAAGGGCCAGGCCCTCCCTCTCTGCCTGCCCCTTCTCAGCTGGGCAGCCAGGAGGGAGCCTGGGGCTCTGGGCAGCCCCCACCCCTACCCCTCCCCGCCTACCAGCCTGTGGTGGGGCTGAGCAGGCACCTGGGAATGCCAGGTCTGGTGGGATGACAGCCGAGCCTGCCCCTCCTTGTCCTCCAAGCCCCGAGGGGTCCCTGCAAGGTGTGGACACACAGTGGGGAGGGAGGACACCTGGCCAGGCATGACCTTTGCCCCAGCCCAGGCAGGCCTGCCGTGCCCCCGGCCCAATGGCCCCCACAGCCCCCAACTGCCTCAATCACTCATCTCCCCACGCTCCGCACAGCTGGTGCTCGCAGGGAAATGACCTCATGAATCAACAATGCAGGGGCTGTGGAGGTGGAGGTGGCGGCCGACCTTCCTCCCAGCACTGGGCCCATGGGGCACAGGCGGAGGGGGGGGGGCACCTGCGGGACTGGGAGCGGCCAACACCAAGGCGCACAGCCTGACCCCTGTGGGTGACCTGGCCCCCAAGCCAGGCTGCCACCACCACTCACTGGCTGCTTTGTCCTGGCCAGCAGGGTGGCCTTGGGCAAGTGTTTTGACTTCCCTTAGCCTCCGCCTTCTCGGCTGCCCATCCGGGGGCTAGCAGGATGCCAGGGGACCATGTGGATGGGGACCATGTTGATGGCATAGGACCTGGCACCAGGAGACGTGCTAGGACTAGTGACCATGGCGCTGGTTTGGTGGGTGGTCTCATGATGCTGACCAGGGACCATCTAGTGAAGTGTCCTCGGGGGCCTCTCTCTCCAGGAGTGTCCCTCCATGCCCTCCTTGTAAAGCGAGGTGGGGAGCGGGGGATTGTGTCGCCACGGCTTGTGCATGGCGTCCGACCTGGTGCCTGCCCCTGAAGACCTACCTCCTGGCTCCTGGCCTGGGAGCACAGCCCTGGGAATTCAGCAGAACCAGTTCCCTGGTCTGGTCATGTGTGGTTCCCACACCCTGCCCGCGGGGGGGGAAGGATGCCTGCTCCCAGGGTGGGCACAGGGGGCTGGGAAGGGACGGGCGGAAGTGTGTGGGGCTGGGCTGGGAGCTGGTGGGCGGCCTGTCAGAGCAGGCCCCGAGCTGGGCACAGAGGGCCCATTGTTGCCAGGCCCAGCCAGGCCGGGCCCGCAAGAGTGGCCACCGCTGCCGAGTTTCGAGAACCGTCTAGACAGGGCAGCCCCAGGCCCCGACCTGGCCTTCCTCCAGGCAGGGCTGTGCCATCAGGGGTAGGTGGGGAAGTTGGTGCCCTCAGCTGACTCGGGACCCCGCAGACAGAGGGAGAGGAGCTGCCAAGTGGCAAAGAGACACCAGACACAACCCCAACACTGTTGGTGAGGGCGGCGGCCTCAGCTGGGGTGACTGGCAAGGGGCAGCAGAAGACCCTGCGGCCTAACCTGGCCCTGCCGCTGGGTAACCCGGGGCAAGCAATTGCCCCACTCAGAGGCTGACTTTCCACCACTGACCCACCACAGCTTTAAGTCAGGGGCTTGATTTGCAACCTTGCCCCTGCCACTTCTTCACCGGGGAGTGCCCGCACCCCGTGAGTCTCAGTCTCTCCTTCTAGAAAGTGGGGATCGGGGTAGTCACAGCTGAGATAGAGCACGTGGCGTGTTCAGAACAGTGCCTGGCACGTAGTAAATGTGCAGCCAACACTGACGCCGACGACGCACGCAGCTCCTGTTATCAACTGGTTCTGGATGAAGCCCGGCTTCCCTCGCCAGCCTGTGCCTGGCACCGAGCGGGTGCTCCCTCTCCTGCAGAATGCCTGCTCCACAATTCCACGATGGGGCCCTGGAAATGGGCTCGCGGTAACGAGGCCCCCAGTGGGCCAGGGGCAAAGGGCCAGACTGTCTTTGGGGAATACCCCCCACGCCATCTCTCTCTCTCTCTCTGCCGCCCAGTGTGGGCCTATTTTTAACTGGGTGGGTAGGAGTTGCTGCTTTGATCTCTGCCTGGTATTTTTTGGCACCTCCTGGCTTACGGGGCTCTGCTGCTTGCCCATGCCAGCAGCGCCCACAGAGGAGAGCGAGCCGGAGCCCTGTGCCGCCCGCGTGGAGTAGGCCCAGTCAGGGCAATGCCAGGAGGAGAGGGGGCCCTGGGGTGGCCCCTCCTCGCTGCTAAGCCAACCTTCAGGCCACCCACAGCTGGCCCCGGGTCTGAGGCTGTGGGGTCCCACATCTGTAACAGGGAGTCACCCAGCCAGGGTCCCCACCCCGCCCCCACCCCAACGCTCTGTGTGGTTTCCATGGCAATGTGCACAAGCCCTCCAGCCCTCACAGAGAAGCCTTGTTTGTTTTGCCCACATAACTCCAGAGGCCAAGTCACAGGCCCTGGCTCTCCTGGTGTCCCCCACCCAGTCAGCCCACTCCCCTACCGGATCGGCCAGGCAACCTGGGGTCGGGGTGGGGGTGGGGGTGGGGGGTGGCAGCATACCCAAGCTGAGAAACCATGGGCAGGGAGCCTCACGGTCCCGTCCCCCCACCCGTGTCCATAGAATGGGGGCACACCACTGAGAACAAGATCCCATGTCAGGCAAGCCGACGGTCACCCTCACTGGAGAGGTTGAAGCATGAAAAAAAGTGACAGGTAGGCACTGCCCTGGGCACTGAGGATGCCCATTCACTGGAACTTGCTGTCTTCTTGCTGCTGTGGGGCTATTATCTGTTATTAAAGTGACCAGATTTTAACATTGGCAAAGGGCTGAGTCCCGGTGGCGTAGTGGTTGTGTGCGGGACTGCGGCCCACTGGGATGGAGGTTCAATTCCAGCTCCACGGAGCAAAGTCTGGGCCTCCTACTCCCACCACCAGAGGGCAGTGATGCCTTAAAAAAAAAAAACCACTGGCAAAGCGGGACACCATTGACCGGGGTGTGTGTGTGTGTGTGTGTGTGTGTGTGTGTATAGAGGGGGTATACTCCCTTCCCATTCTCCCTCCGTTTCCTACCCTGTCGTGCATTCTTTCCAAAAATCGGGACTTTTTAAAAAACGCCGTGGGACTCGGGAAAAATTGTTTGAAATTGGGACTGTCCCGCCAAAAGCTGGACGTCTGGTCACTTTATGTTAGTGTCCCCAAGCAAGGGGTAGGGTGCCCCCACCAGACTCCCCCTGCTGCCCCCCACCCACGCTGGCTTCCTCCAGCTCTTGGGCTGGAGGAGGGGCAGGGTGCAGCCTGGCATCACCATTGTTTGGCCTCCCCTTTTCTGAGAGTCAAGCTGAGCTTGGAGGAAGGGCCGCCAGCCTGCCAGCCGTGCGGTGACATTCCACAGCCCTGCGAACCTAGCCGCTGCTCCTGACTGCGGTGGCTAAATTGAGTCTCGGTTTCCTCAAAATGACTATTTATTGCTCTCACGCAGTATCGAGTATTTACTGAGTGTTGGAGCGAAGGCTCGCCCAGTGCTAGGCTCAGCTGGCGGGGAGGCTGTCATCGTAGCAGGGCTGCTCTGGGAACCTGTGTCTGGGAAGGAGGGGCAGCCCCTACTTCTCCAAAGAAACAAAGGCCTGGCCCCTGCTGCCCCCAGTGCTGGTGGCAGGGGGGAGCCACCAAGCTTCTGATCCTGGCTGCCCCCTCCCCTGAGTGGCATGTGCTCCTGTGGGATGGAGTGGGGGGAGGGTTGTCACTGCAGGAGACCCCTCACCAGCCGTGGAAAATCGCTGGTCTTTGAACAGAGGATGCACCAGCTGCCCCCCCTTGTTAGCCCCCTCGGGTAACCGCCTCCTCACCAGGACAGTCATGCCAGCCTGGGGCCTCTCAGCTGTGTCCCCCTGCCCAGAGGCCCCTCCTCACTGCCCCCCAGCCCTAGCAAGGGGGGCATGGCCCTCCCTGAGGGCTGCATCATTGTCTCCAGGGTTAATTCAAATGCGGACCCCAAACCAGAAGGAAGTGTGAATGGCGAGGCTGTGACCCCGGAACAAAGACAGAAAGGAGCAGAGGGGAGCCCAGGCTCTCACTGAGCAACTCCAGTGGAGGGCCTTACCTGGGCACAGCCCCTCACAGCTGCCCGCTTTCACAGAGGGGGAAACTGAGGATGGAGAGAATCGATGAAAGGCAGAGCATGCGTCCGAATCCAGGGCTGGTGGCCCAGCTCTTGGCCTTCCAGAGACACAGGGCCTCAGATGGCCCCTGCTAGGAGGCCACAGTGGCTGGCAAAATCTCTCGTAGTCTTTATAGCATGACTGACAGAGAGAGCAGAGGCTCAGAGGTGGGGGCTGGGTGGGTTTCAGGGCAGCGTGCGCTGCTCCAGCCTGTTTCTAGAAGGGGTGGCAATAAGGAAGATGGGCACCGGAAGCCAACGGAAGCAAGGAGTGAGGTGGGCTGAGAATATTAGAGGGCCAGGAAGGAGAAGAGGCATCAAAACAAGTGGCTCAAGCCGCAGCAATGCCGGTGGCTGTGTGACGTAGCAACCCCACCTGATGGGCGTTCACCCGCCCCCACGGGGTGTCCGGGACCACTTCATCATGGCTTGTCGTCCCTGGAACCGCCGATGAGTTCAAAAGGATGGCCTTCACCTGGCCCTGCCCAACCGAAGGGCTTTCCACCAATCGAAACACCTGAGGAGTTTGGGGGCCTGTGTATGCCACCCCAGGAAGCAGAAGCTATTCTTTCTGCCAGCTGTGGGGGCGGGACCGGCCCTGAAGACTTGGGCACAGGTGTGGTCGGCTCCTCTGGGAAGAGCCAGGAGTCAGTCAGGTGGGGAAAGGCTGGCAGGGTGGGAGCCATCAGGGAGGACTCAAATCTTGACCCAGAGAAAATGATAGGTGTCACCTCGCAAGAGCTGACCTTGGGGGGCTGAGCTCTAGTAAATGATAAGTGGGCTAGGGGCGTTCTCTCTCTCTCACTCTCTCATATTCTAAAACTCCACGGTTGCTCACTGCAAAATCAATTCCAAGACAGCCTTTCCCACTTCTCTCAGGCCCTTCCTAGAGGTGGCTGCAGCCAGCTGATTCTCATGTTAACATGCTCTGTGAACACCCAGTTCCTTTCCCTCCCGAGAGATCTTCTGTGCTCCCTCTGCCCTGCTCCACTCTGTCCTGGCTTGGCCCACTAAGCTGTAGGCCGGGGGATGTCCGCCCAAGTCCACGATCAAGGACACGCCCCACCTTTGTGACCACCACCTTCCAGTCCCGGGGATGGGGGAGCCGTGATTTATGGCCCCTCTCCCCACGGACAGCCCGTTGGGCAGTTTCCAGGGCTGCGCTGTCACACATGCAATACATCAGTGAGCGTCCTGGTACATAGATCTTTGTGCACATGTGCCTTGTGACGGCAGCAGGGTGGAAACGCACAGGCCTGTGCTGCCCCCAGGCCTCCACCCAGAGCAGCTGGGAATGCAGGCATCCAAGGGGTCTGGAGCCCGGGGAGCAGGAAGAGCTTGATTGTGTCTCTGGAGGTGGCAGTTTGAGGATTGGGGTAGCAAAGTGGTGAGTGAAGCCATCAGAGGGGGGGAGGACAGAGTCTGGGTGATGCTGGCTGGCCCTAGGGGCGCATGGCGACAGGCCACCTGTGTAAAACGTCTTCCCCCAAAGGGCAGGTTGACTATGGCGGGTGGTGGGGGAGGGCGTGAGCATTGATGTCGGCCTCATGCACAGTGCCTGGCTTATGCTGCTCCGCAGACATGGGCTGGTTGAATGAATGCACGGGGCCCTGGGTGGGCTGTTATGCGCCTTCAGCAGCATGCAGGAAGCAGAAGCTGGGTTGACAGAAGAAGGACATGCTGATAAAGACATGGCCTCCAGTGGGGACGGACTGTGCACAGAGCGAGGCTGGCTGGGAGGGTGAGAGGTGGGTGGGTGGAAGTGCAGAGAAGCGAGGACAGGGGCCTGGCAGGGTGGGAGAGGGAGCATGAAGGGGAAGGGTCGTGGAAGGTGTTTGGTGCTCCGGGGGTGAGTCTTTCCCCAGGCCTTAGGCCTCATGTTTGGGGGATGGTTCCTCACAGAGGGGAGGCAGCTGTGAGTTCATTTAAGGAGGGCCCAAAGAGAGAGTAGGGGCTGGAAACTGAGGCTCGGGGAGCAGGAGGCATAAAGGAAACCATGGAACTGGAATCCATATTTCCCAGGGCTCCCAAGTAGCCCACTACCTTTTGCCCAGCACCCACCCCCTCTGTCCCATTCCAACACCCCACCCCACCCCCATCCCTGGACCCTCCTAGCAAGGCCCAGAGATGACCTCAGGGACACGGCTCCTTTCACACACAGGGTATTGGAGAAGGCACTCTGCCTTCCCCTCCATTGTGAAATCAGGCTGAATGCTTGGCTGGATAAGGGACATAAGTCACTCTCAGAATTGTTGGCTTCTCAGACGCGGACCTAGAGATGAGGGCAGGTCTGGGGTCCAGCCCGGCCAAGGGGCTCTGTCAGCAAGAGCAACAAGCAACCTGGCCTCCAAAGCCAGAGGGCATGGGGAAGGGCAGAGGTGCTGGGCGGATGGGGAGGGAAACTTGTATAAGCTGAGAAGATGGGGCCAGGTGTCCCAGGCAGCAGACCAGCCAGGGGTAGAAGCCTGGAGCCTTTAAAGTGCACGGTGCATACAAGGGACCACTGCAGAGCAGGGCAAGGCAGCCGAGTGGCTGGTGGGGACTTTATAATGTCTTCAGATAGGTAGAGAACCCGGCAACCCCTGAGGCTTGCGCGGGGGGGCTTCAAGTGGGCTGAGGTGGGGAGGAGAGAGAGGACAGCCAGGGAGGTCAGTGACGAGGTTAGCCACTCCCCAGCCTGGGCCTCTCGGCGCCCCAGCACAATCAAGTCACCACTTGAGGCTAGCCAACCCTTCCTCTCCTGGACTTTTCCCCTGTCAGTTCCTCCTTAGAGAGGTGGGGGGAGTCCTGGGAGCACATGGGCACAGCCTTCTGCCTTTAACCAGAGGGTCGGCAGTTTGAACGTACCAGCCACCCGGCAGGAGAAGGGCATGGCAGGCAGAGGCGGGATTGCAGAGAGAGGGATGGAGTCTTCAGAGGCAGCAAGAACAGGGTTCCTGGACCAAGGATTGGTGACAGCGGTGAGTGGGACATGATGGACTGACATGACCCAACCCTGCGCCCTGTGCACTTAGTCTCTGACCAGAACCTAGTTCTGAGAGGACTTTTCAAATCTGAAGTCCCGAGAGTCTCCCTGGCTGTGCTCCGACCTCTGGGAATGCAAGTCAGCAGGGCAGGCCTCCGGCACTGGGGTGGGGGTGGGGGAGGGTGGCAGCCTCCCATGGTAGAGTCCTGTGGTCTCCCCAGAACGATGCATGAGTGTGCACAGGTGTATATGCACGCCCTTGCGCTGGGGCACATGTAAAAGGTATGTGAAGGCACGGCACAGACCAGCCGGTAGACTACCGAGTTGTAGGCCTAGGCAGTCCTTTGCTGAGGGGGCACGTGTATATGTCCTGTGAGTATCTGTGGACAGTGTGGGGACATAGGCACGCAGACAGACTGTCTTTTTTTGGGGGGGCATCACTGCTCTCTGGTGGTGGGAGTAGGAGGCCCAGCCCCACTGCTGGATATGAACCTCCGTCCCAGTGGGCCGCAGTCCCCCGCACAACCACTACGCCACCAGGGCTCAGCCCCAGACTCGTCTTTGTAGGCCAGTCTGCTCCGTGTGCGTGTGGGACTCTACTGTCGGTCATGCCTGTGGCAGAGAACCGGGGACCATGTCATCCTGGAACACAGAAGGTTGAAGCCGACTCCGCAGCAATTCACAACGACATGTGGGCACGACATGTGTGTGAGCTGCAGAGAGGGGCAGGTCGGCAGGCAGAACGTCTGCATGCTGGTGTGCAAGCGTGTGCACATCTGGTGCCAGCGTGCACAGATGGATGGGCAGGCATGGATGAGTCGGGTGGGGCCTCAGACTGTTGGCGTGTACAATGCGGCTGTGCATTGCAGGCGTGTGCAGCACATGTGGCAGCCTTGTGTGAGTCTGTACAAGGGTCCGTCAAAAAGTATCGCTACAGAGTGGCGTCTGGCTCTCACATGCCCGGGCTCGTGCCAGACTGGATTCAAACATGCATTTTCAACCTGTGGACAGACGTAGGTAAGTTCTCCGTCACACTCTTGGTTGAGTCTCGCTAAGGTCCCTTCAAAAACAAGGTCCAATCAGTACCACAGCTCCCGTGGGGAACTGCCAGGCCACTTAAATCTAAGGCAGACAGGTGAGCTCCAAGATTTACCGTGATTGCTTATGTGGGGGGTCTCCAAAAGGGTCATCCTGATAGCTTTTTCTCCCAGGGCTCAGGTCCGGCCCAGGGGCTTATGCAGAAGAAGGTGTGAGGAACCCGCCAGGAAAGCAGCACTGAGGATTTTTTTGTTTTTCTCGCTCATCACCACAACGCACCTGCTCATCCTTTGAAGACAGCAGGGGCCGTCCCAGGAGAATCCTGTTGGGAAACGTCCCCCCACCCTCCCTCCATCCCTGCCTTTGCCCCAGCAGACTGCTTTTTGTCCCCCCGAACAAAAAGAGCATTGACAAGGGGAAGTCTTTGGAGTCCCCCGGAGGTGCCCCAAACTGCTGTTCAGATGTGAAGTTAGCAGATGAGCTGGGCACTCTTCAGGGGATGGAACCGTTGGAGAGACAGGAACCCCGGCCCCGGAGGGTGTGCGGCCAGGCGAAGGAGCTGGCAGTCGCTTCACATGGTGACTTCTGGGCTTCAGAGCAGTGTCTGTGGTTTCCTGGCACCCCTTGTTTGTAACTGACTAATCCCTTCAAGTGTCCGTGGGCCTGAGAGACCTTCTTCCTGAAGAAACCAGCTCCGACTGCTGTGGCTGTCCAGAGCAGTCTAGACAGACGTCCAGTGTGCTGGGGACATCCAAGGTGGCGGAGTGAAGGGGGAAAGGAAGCATCTAGGTGGGGGCACCCTCCCCCCAAAAACCACTTACCTAGTTGTTGGCATGCCCCCATACCAGCTCACCTGCAGGCCAGCAGGAATTCAATCCCATCCCTGTGAGCCTGGCTCTGGGCAGGCACCACCGCGCCTGAGCTCTGAGCCCAGGGAGGAGGGGCCCGCACTCGGAAACGGGCCATAAATTTCTCGAGATGCTTTAATTTTTTAAAAGCCCCACATAGATGCTTTGCATTGCGAAAACCCACAAATATCGGCTCAATGAGGTGCGCCGGCAGAAAGCCTGGCCAGGCCCGCAGCCCTCCCTCCCCGGCAGCTGGGTCGGGCGCAGCCGGGGGGCCCCTGGCCTGGCCAGCCAGGCGGAGGAACCCATCTTTGTTCCGAGCGGGGCTCAGACTGCAGAGTGGCTGGGTAAATAGTCACCACAGTAATCGCAGGCTGATTCCAACTAATTAAATCCTGCGCCAAGAGCCCACTCCAGCCGGGATCCCGAGAGGCCATGAACACACAGACACCCCAGACGGGGCTTTGCTCCAGGTTGGGCCTAGCTCTCTAATCCCGTATCTTTTGAAAGATAGGCGCGCCCCGGGATGAGGGGTCAGCGGGCCTGCCCTGTGCCGAGCGGTGGAATTTTTCAATAACCAGCAGCTGGGTCACCAGGCACACAAAGACCGTGTAATATCCTGTGGGCTTACTCGGGGACAGAGAGAAGGCCAAGAAAGCCTGTTCCCTGCAGGCCCGGGGCAGCCACCCCCCGCAGCCTGGGCCCCCAGCGGCCTGCGAGGCCACTTGGCTGGCCTGCCGCTCTCCTCTGACCAGAAGAGCGGCAAGTCGTGGTCCGCCGTCCCTGCTGGCCCCTCCTGAGCAGGGCCTTCCCAGTGAATTCATCTTCCTTATTAAAAACCAGCCCTGCTGCTCTCGGGCTACCAGCCGCAGCTGTGCAGGGACCTACGTGGGGCAATGGGCATACCTCACCCGGAGTGGCCACCCTGGATAGGACAAAGTCCAGAGTCAGAGGGACTCTGAGGTTCAAATCAGGAGTCTGCCTGTGCCCGCAGCTTGCTGATTCTGCCACCTGCCTGACCGTAGCCTAGAGCAGAATTCGCTTGTAGCTTCCGTGCCTTGGGACCCTCCATCCGGAGCAGCATATTGGGGGAGGTTCAGTGAGCACCAGCAAGGGCGGGTGGTTGGGAAATGCTAGCCCTATAGCCCCTGTCTGAGGCTCAGCCTCTTCCTGTGAGTGTATTATGGGACTCAGGGCCTTCCCCCCCAGGCATAGGGTGAAGCCAGACCCCGGCCTTCAGGGGCTCACACCCTATCGAGGCCTGCCCTCAGCGGGAACCACACTGCACATGTGACACTGATTAGACGCTGCAGAGCCCCAGTTGATGCTATTTTATTTTATTTTTTTTTCCTAGAGAAACAATAGTTGCCCCCTCTCCCGAGTCTGGAATGCTTTACACCCCGGGTCTGGGACCCCTCATTTAAATTGGCTGAGAAGGGACAGGCGCTGCTGGTCCCGGGAGGAGGTTGTTAGGGATAGAGAACCCGGGCCCAGGAATTTACAATCAGTTACTTGAGAGGTGTCCTGCGCCCCCCCGCCCCGCCCCCACCCCCGCCCCATCCAGGCCCTCGCAGGCCCAGCATGTGCCGTAAAGATGTCACATTGGGTGGGGGTGCCGAGGAGGGGGTCCAGAGTCTGGTTTGGAGAGGGGGGCACACAGCCTGGGTCAGAATCCATCGTGTCTGGGCAAGAACATCCTTCTCTGAGCCTCAGGGCCCCACTGCCAAGTGGGACAGGGAGAGGGCCCATACACAGGAACCCCCAGGTAAATGGAGGGTATTTTTAACACACACACGATGCCAGCTCTGAGGCAGGTGAAAATCACAGACCCATGTGCACCTTGGTCCACAGACTTGGTCACCATTGTGAAACCCTCACTGTCCAGCTGATCAGGGCCCGACCCTGGGAGCCCAACTCCGCGTACTCAGCCAGAGCCTATCTTTGTTCTCCATAACAGTGCACATGGCCTTGTCTCACTGCACCTCCCTGAGCCTCAGTTTCCTGACCTGTGCATCCACAGGGAGGCAGATAAGCCAGACACACAACTCCGGTGCTCAGCTCAGAGCCAGACTCACGGCAGTTAGGCAGGGACAGGTCAAGAGCTGAAGTGTGGGGGAAGCCCCTGATGCTTCCCAAAGGAAAGCCTTTAGGGGGTCGGGGGAGGGAGGGAGGTCCCTGATGGAGGAAAGGTAGGCCATGGTGCTGGACTGGGTGAGTGCCTTATCTATCCAGCCCGCCCCCCCACCCCCCATATACCACTCAGCCCAGGCAAGGGGCAGGGGAGCAGAGCTGTATGGGGGGGACGGACAGGTGTGGCCAGAGACAATGGCTCAGGCAGAGGTGAAGGGAAGTGAACGCATGAAGACCCGGGTCTCAGGGCTAGAGAATGAGTCTGGTGTGAGAAGCATTTAGGTATTCAGGGGGAACTGTTAAGGGAGCAAGGAGCTCTGGTGGTGCAGTGGGCTCTGCATGGAAGCTGCTAACCACAAGGTCCGTGGTTCAAAGCCACCAACTGCTCCTCGGGAGAAAGACGAGGCTTGCCGCTCTGTCTTATATGGTCACTGAGTCCAAATCAAAGAGATGGCGGAGCTGTGAGGAAGAGAGTTCAGAGTGGGCCCCGACGGGGGGGGCGGGTGAGTCCCCGAAGCCCTCCTTGGGTCTTGAGCCTCCCCTGTGCTGACCTTACCACCAAGGGGCTGGGCTGGCAGGTTCCCCAGGTTCCAGCCAGGTTCACCTGGCTCCACCAGGTGCCCAGCTTCTGCCCTTAGCTGAGCGTGGGAACTCAGGAGCATTGGCGGCAGGGAGCACCGTGCTGGGAGGTCTTCAGAGAACTCAGCTCCCTGTGTGCCTCTCCGGCTCACAAACTCACGAGGACTGTGACTCAGCCGGGCCAGCCCACCAGTCAGCCACCAACTCCTGAAGCCTGGAGCAAGGACGGGGTGGCAGGAGAGGTAGGCATGTGAAGGGGGTATCCCCGCAGGGGGGGCGTGGAGTGCAGGAAAATGGCCTGGATCCTTGCGAGAGACAGAGGGTGAAAAGAAGGAGAAAAGAGAAGAAAGTACCAGTGTGTGTGTGTGTGTGTGTGTGTGTGTGTGTGTGTGTGTGTGTGTGTGTGTGTGTGTTTTGGGGCAGGGGTGGGGGGGTAGAGTAAACAGCCCCTGCCCTGTCCTCTCTGCGGTTGTGGACAGGTACACAGGCCTGTTTGGACAGCTGCCTTGTCTGTCCTTCTGTTTGGGAGATGCTGGCTGATAGATGGGGGAGTGGGAGGGTGGTTAACCCCTTGCTGTCTGTAACGCTGCCTGCCCAGGTCTGCCTCCTTCCGTGTGTGTTTGTGTGTGTGTGTGTGTGTGTGTGTGTGTGTAAGAAGGTATCCATCCTGAATCATGGGCAGTAGGAGCTCAGGGAAAGATGAGGGGTGCTGGCCCGTCCTTAGCCTGCCCTCATCTATAGAAGAAAGTCAAGGTGAAGGGATCAGGTATCAAAGAACTAAAAATTATATCATTATAAATGAGAGGGAGTCCAGATTGGAGCCTCAAGGTCCATCTGCAGGAGAAGTGATATCCTCTTACAGAAGAGTCCTTGTGGGAGGGAGACAAGCCAGTCAGGGTACAGTATAGCAAAGATGAAATATGCAACTTTCCTCTAGTTCTGCAGTGCTTCCTCCCTTCCACTATCATGATCTGAATTCTTTTTATTAAAGGCATATTTATTATTTATATTTTAGGGGGTTTTTTTTAGGCATCACTGCCCTCTGGTGGTGGGAGTAGGAGGCCCAGGCTTTGCTCCTGTGAGCTAGAATTGAACCTCCAATGCAGTGGGCCGCAGTCCTGTGCACAACCACTACACCACTGGGACTCAGCCCTCATGATCTGAATTCTATCTTACAAATCTGACTGGACCAGAGAATGTACATGGTACAGATAGGAACCAAAACATGGGGAATCTAGGACAGATGATCCCTTCCGGACCAGTGGGGAGAGTGGCGATACCGGGAGGATGGAGGGAAGGTGGACGAAGGGGGGACCCATTATAAGGATCTCCTCCCTGGGGTACGGACAACAGGGAAGTGGGCAAAAGGAGACATTGGACAGCATTTGATATGACAAAATAATAATAATTTATAAGTTATCAAGGGTTCACGAGGGAGGATGGAGCAGGGAGGAAGTGGAAAAA
>PVJH01036233.1:0-18969 GCA_004026705.1 Nesogale talazaci | reverse complement strand
GCCATCCAGTCCATGCCGACTCACAGCGACCCTGTAGGACACGGCAGAACCGTCCCTAGGGGCTTCCACGACGTGACTCTTCTTAGGAGAAGAGAGCTCCATCTTTCTCCTGAGGAGCAGCTGGTGGCTTTGAACTGCTGAACTTGAGGCGAAGCAGTCCAACACCCACCAGCTGATGGCATTTTCTGTTAAAATCTTGCTAAGTATCTGGGTAACTGCTTCTCGTTTGTATAATAAGTGAGGCCATTACAAGTTAAAATTGCCTAATCTCACTACCTATTTGCACAACAGGTCCATTCACTGTGAGATCCACAAATGCCTGCCTGATCTCCGGCTCTGATAAACCAACTCTTGACCACTGTCAAACTGAGTGCCTCTCTGCCAGAATGACAGGCTTGAGCTCCCCCTGGAGGTTAGAGTAGGAAGCTGATAAATGGCTTGAATGCGCTAGAATGTAACTCTTCCATTTTAATTTTTATTCTTAATATCAAATGTACAAAGAAAGTTGCAAAGACGGTACTAAGAAATGTTTATCCCACGAACCATTTGAGATTGCGTTGCCATCATATCGTTAGTTCGTACAAACAGAGATTCCCTGGACAACTGTAATGAGCAATCAGAATCCTCAGAGCCTAGTCATGTTTGGTGAGTTCCAAGAACTTTCATTTATGACTTTAATTCCGTGCATCTTTAGTCTCCTCCTACGTGGAACTAGAACTTTAGTCTTTCCTGGATGTTTCTAACCCAGAAACTTGTGACTTTGGCCATTTATTTTGTAAGATATCCATCAGTTTCATTTTGCCAAATGTTTTTACAATATTCTTCTCGTTGCATCCTGTCAGGTGGTGCATAATTTTGAGTTCTTCCATTACTGCTGATATTAACTGATTACTTGATGAAGGTGGTATCTTGTAGACCTCACTGTAAAATTGCTCTGTGTCACTTCATGATTAATACAAAGTGTATAGTGAATTCTCTTAAAATTTGTTGCTATCACTATTTATTTGGGTGCACAAATGATCACATTAGGCCGTTCAAGCTGGCTCCATATCCATTCAGTATTCCTTCTCACCATTCCTTGAGTATTCCTTATTTTTTTTAATCACAGGTGATCCAGGCTCATTTTATTCTTTCTATGCGCTAGGCTTCAGGTCCACCTTTTCTGCTTAGCATCCTGATTCCCTTTAGTAGAGAATGTGACTTTGAAGCTAGAGTCAAGTGCTAGGAATGTGATAACCTATCTCTTTTCTGTTAGTCTGAACAAATTCTGGTAAAGAATTCTGTCTTTTCATCTTTGAATGACAAAGGCCTAGTCTAATATCTGGCACGGAGTAAGCCTTGAATGTTAAGTATTTGGTAAAAAATTAACTTGGGAGTTATTTGCAACTTTTTACCATGCATCGATTTATTCCAAGGAAAAGACCAAGGAATGAATCATTGGAAACCAGTCTGCCCTATTATCATCAAGAGTATCTTCTATTTTCAAGGTGTCATTTGATAGCTACCTCTCACTTCAAAATTCCCTCTTTCACCTCTCAGTTTCATCTGCTTACAATTCTTTCCATGCAACAGTTTCACCTTTCTCTGTCTTTCTCAGTGTCTGTAGTTCTCCATTTTTTGTTTGTTTTGTTTTTTGGGCATCACTGCCCTCTGGTGGTCGTGGGAGCTACCCAGTGCTGCTCCTGAGAGCCGCCGCTGGGTTTGAATCGCAAGCCTGCGGGCCACAGTCCCGCACTCAACCACTTACACCACCGGGGCTCAGCCCCTAGTTCTCCATTTTTAGTCAACAGAAGCATGACCTACTTTTTTCGTTGTCTATAAGTTTCCTGAGGTCCTGATTTACACAACATATTTCCATGATGTTTTTTGAATGGACTTAAACAAGTGAGACTTGTTGTTTGGGTTTTAGCAGAGAAAACACTGACATTGTTTGCATAGTATTTAGAGCTTAGAGATTGAAAATAATTATGGAAAGATATAAAAATTAGGTCTAAAATACACATTGCTAGATGAAATTTTCAAGGGACAAAAAATATATATTCTGTGACTTAATTATTAAAATTATTAATTATTAAGATTAGAACTGCATCAAAAAAATGTTACAAAGGTCATGTGGCCATCTCTAGCTCCAAGTTAGACATATTGACAATTGAACAGACTCCTTGTTTATAAAATCATAAGAGAAGGGCACAGGCGTGAGTGGTGAGATGGAGGGCAGTGGGGAGAGAGACTCTGGAGATGAGTGTCCATATGAGTAAGCCCCATTTTACTGCCACAGAATAGCTTAATTACTTAACTTCTCATTCGATATGTTCAAAAACTCCCTGAGTAATCTGGGATAACAACATACACCGTAAAAGCAAAAGATCATAAAAACAACAACAGTAAGATCAGCATGAGTGTCAGAAGAGACCCCGAGGCTTGATCTTGAACCTGGACCATTGTTGTTAGGGGCCATCAAGTTGGCTCAAACTCTTGGGGACTCTGCGTACCGCAGAACAAAACATGCCTGGTGCTCAACAGCCTCCACAGTTGTTAAACTCATTGTTGCAGGCACTATGTCAACCCAGCTCCTTGGGGGTCTTCCTCTTCTTTGCCGACCCTTTATTTTATCAGCATAACCTTTTCCAAGAACTGATTTCTCTAGAACACTTAAGCAAAGTATGTGATTGCCTCAACTGGAAGGCACTAAGCTCCAGGTCTGTGAGCAAAACCAGTTCCCCTGATTAAGTGCTCAAAGGCACCCCGCTCTAGAAGCCAGCCTCTAGCACAAATGCACTCAGCTTTACCTGCTCTGTGGGCTGGAGATTCCACCACTCTGTCTCATGCTTTAGTTCCTCGTTTTGCTGTTACTTCCCCACTCTGACTCCTCTGATGAATGCTGCCTCCAGCATCAAGGAGGTTCCCTTTGTAGGTACTTGAAAATCCAAAGGACATGCTCCCTCCTGGCTCTACTTTCTTCCTGGTAGTGAAATACTCATATTCTGCGTCTGTCTGCGGTGGCTAATTTTATACCTAGAAGAATGACCATCACAGTTATTCCCCATTGAAGCATACAGTTCACTCAGTATGCCCCCCATGCCTACCCAGACCCAACAGGAAAGCAAAGGTCATTTGGTGGGAGTTAACAGAGGCCATAGCTGGAAGAGCCATATTAAATATAAATAGTTCGCTGCATTGCGCACCTGCTCAAGTTTTTCTTCTAATCTTTAAACCCAGATATCCAGCTTCTGGTAGAGGATATACTACTTGGTTGTCTCATTGGCACAGCTAGTTTATAGGGTTGCGTTATACGATCTTGGATATGGGAGATCAGAACTGTAGAGGTAAGCAGGAGTCAGAGCAAGGTCTCAAACACCATGTTCAGTAGCGCAGAGGATGGAGGATGCCAAAAAGTGGAAGGGTTAGACTGGCCTGTTAGAAAGGACATTTTGCCAGCATTGGGAAGAGTAGAGGATGATAAAACTAGCACTACATCTCCTCCTTTCATGAATATTTTGGGTAGTAGGACCCATCCAATGATGAATGCAGGAGAGAGGAGGAGGTTAGTCTATGGAGATAGACCAGGAAAATGTGGGAGCGTATGGAGTACAGAATTCAGGCTATTGATAGGCCTTGGTCAAGAAGTGGATCTCTCTCCCTTGACCAACTAGCACCGAGAAAGTCTGTGTGCATTTAGAAGAGGAGATGTGAAAGAGTGTGAGGATACTGTTTTCTGCAAAATAGGAAGCCCAATAATTTGCTGAAAGCCAAAGTAAAGAAAAGGCATGTGCTAGGGAGTGTGAGATAAATTTATAGCATTTGTCCAGGTTTCAATGGATATTTTAAGTGCTTGAGAATTAAAATTAACTTAGGACTTCTGATGTTAGTTATTTACAAGCAGGTTCTTATTGTTCCTCCGAGGTTGACATAACTGACTTAAAAATCATTTATACTTTTAATGATGCTCTTTAAAATGTAAGGAAAGGTAAGAAATGTTTACATTTAGACAGAAGGGCTTTTTTGGGAGACAAAGCATACTTCCTTTGTCAAAGAATTTTAGTCAACTAACTTCATTTTTCCTTCTCACTCAGGTCATGTATGGAATTCTGGTCTTCACATTAGTACTACGTTCTATTTATATTGTTACATGGTAAGTATCCTGGATAATTAACACTGTGTCAGATTTATAACATTGTTGAACTTATAACAGTGAAATTATTGCCAAATTTAAATAACAATTTAAACCCAGCTCCACCAGGGATATTAATAGAAACCTATAGCACAACATTTATTAGTGGCATATTACAAGCAATACTAGTTCTTCAAGCAAGCTGTTTACAGACATGGCATCAAAATAGGAGTTATAAAATCAAAGAAATATGAACAAAAAACAATCATCACCATTTTTGAAAAGTACTGTTGGGTACATTTATATATATTTTTTTAAATTAAATGTTTATTCAATGAAAGGATGTATAAAAACTTACTTATCTGAGAACTGAACTATACATGGAAAAGGGTGCTGGGATATTCGGTTTTCAACAAATACGTAGAGTAGAGCTATTACAGGGCCTTCCCCGTCGCGGTTCCTGTAAGCCTTATTACTGGCTCCTGCTCTGTCTTGTGAGACCATTCTAGTTCGGGCCTAAGGGAAAAATGAGGAACAATTTCTACTGCTTTCAGGCCTATGGAGAGACTTTCAGGTATAGGGAAACAAGTGGACGATAGAACACTGAATTTTATTGTTTTCAAAGTTTGTTGTTTGGATTTTTTGTCCCGATTTCTCTTTGCCAGTGTTGATGCTTCAATGCACGTTGCTGAGCAGCTTTTGGCGCACGCCGCGCCCGCCTCTTCTCCCTGAAGGACTTACACCCTGAGGGAGGAGCCCCCGGCGGGGGCTGGCATCATTTATATAGATATTTTTGTCATCATTTATATATTTTATTAGGCATCACTGCCCTCTGGTGGGAGTGGGAGGCCCAGCCTTGCTGCTGCTGGATTTGAACTGCCAAGCCAGTTGGCCGCAGTCCCACACTCAACCACTACACTACCGGGGCTCAGCCCCATCATTTATATATTTTAAAGACTTACTTAAGTATATTTATCAAATCTACTTAACTAGTATACATTTCATCTCTCAAGGAAGGCTACTGATATAACGAAGAATCACTTCCATAAAATATTACTTGGGAAATGAACATAATTTTTATAGAGTTCATGAAGATTTAATATGAAATTATATTCATGTGGATACCTTAAATTGGACCTGGCCATATATCAGCAATTAAAAAATAAATAGTATGATATGTGGGTTGGTTTTTCTTTTTCATTTTTCAATTAAACTTTGGATTTTGAGATGATTGTAGAAATGCATGCATTTATAAAGAGTAACATATAAAAATCTCGTGTGCCTTTTGCCCAATTTCTTCCAAGGGTTACATCTTGTAAAACTTCAGTATCCATACTGGTATTTAACATGGATATAGTCAAGAGGCAGAACAATTCCATCTTGACAAGAGCACCTATGTTACTCTTTCATAGCCAGACCCACTTCTCTTTTGGTCTCCCCTTGCCCCTCTCCTCCTGCCCCTTGTCCTTAACCCCTAGAACCCATTAATTTGTTCACCATTTCTCTAATTTTATCATTTTTTTTTAAGTTTTTATCTTTTTATTTTGTGGGCATCACTGCCTCTGGTGGTCGTGGGCGCTATCCAGTGCTGCCCCTGAGAGCCGCAGCTGGATTTGAACCACCAAGGCCACAGGCTGCAGTTCCGCACTCAACCACTTACGCCACCGGGGCTCAGCCCTAATTTTATCATTTTAAAGATGTTGACATATATGGAATCATATCATATTTGCAACATTGGAAACATTCTCAGGTAGCACCTCCATTGGTCCAGGCCAGGGTACCCTCCATGGGCCAGTCCAAACATACCAGAGGCCCCAGCAATGGCATGAAAAGCAGTGGCTGATTGACTGTGACATTCCTTCTCTCATTCATATGAGACGTCTCAGTTTGGCCACCAAGGGCACAAGGTGACCTTGGGGCAATGCTATACCATAAGCAGGAGTCCCGTCAAGGGCCTAAAGATACTGAGAGGTTAGCAGGAGAGTACTCAAATGGATGGAGGAGGGAAGGGGATAGACAGAAGTCAAGTGGGACCACCCCCCTGCCACCAGGCCAGCTTTAGTTGTCAGGCAAAGGATAAATTGGGTCCTAGCAGGAGTAAGAGGCATCAGGCATTGGGAAACATCTGATCCTACCCTCCTTGGGCTCCACAGTAGTGGGGAAGGGGCCTCCCACATCTCACAAATCTCTAGGCACACCAGGAGTGCCCAATGGGCAATGATTGACCAGAGTGTGGGGGTATCCCCGAAGATGGGACATGACTCTTGGCTCTTGCTTAACTCTGGTTATGCTTAACAATCTGGTCTTTGGCACAGTCATGTTGATAAATTCAGAGTGGGTGTATAACCTTTAGCTTGGCTATTGTACTCTGCAAAATTCTCTAGCGATTCATCCCATTTTTGCGCGTCAGTAATCTATTCCTCCTTATTGCCAAGGAGAATTAATCCTAAGGCTCCCTGGTGCTATTATGTGACACGCATCGGGCTGCTAGCCACAAGGCCGGCCATTCAAGCCCACCAGTTCCTCTGAGAAAGATGCCACGGTCTACCCCTCCTGCAAACAGCTAGTGGGACTGTGGGTTGGGTGTTGGACTGCAACCACAATGTCAGGAGTTCAAACCTACCAGCTGCATCTTGGGACGAAGATAAAGCTGCTGTTCCCATCAGGATAACTCAATATAGGGGCTCTATGAGTCAAAATTAATTCAATTGCAGTGGGTTTTTTAGTGGGTTCTATTATCTAGAAGCCAGTTCTTTATCAGATATGTAGTCTGTAAATATTTTTTCTTGTTCTACACCTTACCTTTTCATCCACGTTAGAGTCTTTTCACAGAGGAAATTCTGATGAGGTCCAATTTATGTCCATTTTCCATTTACGTATTGTACTTTTAGTATCAACTCTATCAACTTTATACCTAGCCCTAGATCCTAAGATTTTCTCCTATGTTTCTTTCTTTTCTAAAATTCTGAATCATTGTGTATTTTATGTTTAAGGCACTGGTTAATTTTGAGTCAATTTTTGTACAAGGTTTGAGGCTTAGGTGGAAGTTGTTTTGTTTTTTCTTGACCTTGTTGCTCCAGGACCATTTGCTCAAAAAGAATATTCTTCATCTATAGAATTGCCTTTTTACCTTTATTAAAAATTATTTGGGGGGCTGAGCCCTGGTGGTATAGTGGTTGTGCGCGGGACTGCGGCCCACTGGGACGGAGGTTCAATTCCAGCAGTGAGGCTGAGCTTCCTGCTCCCACCACCAGAGAGCAGTGATGCCCCCCCAAAAAATATAAATATAAATATATATATATATATATATATATATATATTTGGGTATATTTCTGTGAGTCTATTCTGAGTTCTCTCTTCTGTTCCACTGATAGGTTAAGATTCATGCACATGCATATAAGGAAGACTAATAAATATGATTGTTATTCAAATGCATGTACCAATGACTAATGCCAAAGATGAAGAAATTGAAGATTTTTACCACCTTCCAAAGTTTGAAAGTGATCACATATGCAATCAAGAATGCATTGATAATTACTGGTGAATATGAAAGTGGAGGGAAAAAAGCATGTGGTAGCTGGAATACGTGACATTGATGATAGACTTGAAACTGAAGTTTGCATGACAAAATTTTATAAGACCCCTTTTCAACAACATAAATCGTACCTATTCATGTGGACCTCGCTGGATGTAATATGCAGGAACTATTGCCTAAATCTGTGGAAAGAGACCATGGAAAAACTCAATATCATAAGTCAGGCTCTTTGGACATGTTGTAAGGAGATCTAGTCCTTGTAAAATGACATCATGCTTGGTAAAGTAGAGCATCAGCAAAAATGAGGGAGGCGATGAAGATGGGTTGACACTGTGTACGATGAACTGAAACATGGCGATCGATGATTGGGATTATGAGGGTGCCTCCGGCGTAGGCCAGCTGTTGTTCTGTGGTGTGTGGGGTCACTGAGACAGCAGTGGGGTCAATCCGACAGCATCTACCGACATTTCTGAGTTCATTATCCTAGTTCGTTGACTTGTGGGTCTCTCTCTCTCAATGCCAGTACCACAGTCTTGAGTCTATAGCTGGAGCTATAGCATACATTTTCAGATCACATGGACTGTTCTTGTTTCATTCTTATTTTTTAAATTGCTTTAATTAGTCAAATTCCTTTATTTTCCATATATGTTTTAGAATAATACCTCATTTTAAACCATGTTGGGATTTATCCCTCTAAACTTGTGTATCATTTTGGAGAGAACTGATATCATTATGACATTGAATCTTTGAATCCATGAACAAAATATGTGTCATCACTTATTTAGATTTCTTAAAGGAGTCCTAGCTGAGCCCCAGTTGTGTAATGGTTGTGTGCGGGACTTCGGCTCACAGGGTTGGCGGTCAAATCCAGCAGCAGCTCTCCAGGAGCAAGGCTGGGCCTCCTACTCCCACAGTATAGGATGCAGTGATGTGGAAAAAAATGAAATAAAAAAATAAAAGTCCTGTACATCTTTTATTAAATTAATTATCCATGGGCTGAGCCCCGGTGGCGTGGTGGTTGTGCGCAGGACTGCGGCCCACTGGGATGGAGGTTCAATTCCAGCAGTGGAGCTGGGCCTTCTACTCCCACCACCAGAGAGCAGTGATGCCCAAACAAGCAAACAAAAAAATTAATTATCCACAGTATTATACTTTCCTAATCCTAGAATCCACATGGTCCTTGATAGTATATAAAATACAATTGATTTTATAATGTTTATCTTTTCATTTTACCACCTTGCTGAATTCTCTTATTAGTTTGATGAGGGCTCTTTTGTTTTATTTTTGGATATTTGATTCCTTAGAATTCTCTGTATAAACAATCACTTCACCTGTTAATAGAGACAGGTTTATTTCTTTTTATCTGATGTATATGCTTTTTATTTTATTTCCTTGCCTTATTGCCCTGACTAAAACTCCCAGGAATGTTGATTTAAGAGTGGTGAGTGCAGATATTCTTACTTTTCTTCTGATCTTAGCGGGAGAGCGTTCCGTCTTTCACCAGGAGGTTCACTATCAGTTACCTAGCTGTCTTTTTCCCATGTTCTTTATCAGGTTGGGTAAGTTGTCCTCTGGCTCGTTACTTGCTGTCCATTCAGTTCTACTCCTCTTGCCCCATAAGGTCTCTGAGGCTGTAAGGTCTCCTGGCGAGCAGATTGCCAGGTCTTTGCACCTGCAGTGAGTCTAGTTGTTGACCTTTTGGTTAGCAGTCAAGCTCTGAACCACTGTACCACCAAGGCGCTAATTTCCCTCTACTCCTAATTTTATGAGAATTACATATTGTATGGTCGTTGAAGCTTGTCAAATGCTTTTCTGCCGGACCTGCCAGCTACTTGGCCGGTGCCAGCCGCCTTCTTGCACCTGTGAGCAAAGAGGGTAAGAAAAGACTATATACAAAAGCTGGGAACGGGAGGACGGGGTCTGAAGACAGTTGTCCCAAGTTTAATGAAGACAGTCCTTTTATAAGTCCAAGGCATTACATAACATACTTGTTCTTACACGCTTTCCCATGACTAAGGAACATCAATTTCTTATGTGAAGTTCACCACATTCTCATTCTCATCAGCTATCTCTTGAAACACAGCCAAGCTGCTTCTCGATCCGACCTTGGCAGTTTCTATCTCCTAACATAAACTAAGCTACATATATCTAAACAATCACAACAGTAAAACACCTGCACAATTATGTGAAAAGCAAAATATGCTGGGAACTCAGGTCATCATGCCCTAGAGTTATGTAGCAAAAGGCAATTTCTGCTTTCAGGACAGCTCCAACCCATATTAACCCTTTGGTTTCAAGACAGCTCCCAACACTTTTCTACATCAATTGATAGGATTATGTGATTTTTTTTGTTTCATCTGTTAATGTGGTGAATTGTATTGATTAATTTTCAAATATTGGGCCAGGTATGAATCCTGGAATAAAGCCACTTAATTGTGATATATAATTATATATGCATCTATGTATATTTTATACCTATATTCTTGCTTAATACTTATCTATTTTTGAATTATCTGTTTCTGTTTTTGTGCTCTGCTCTCAGCCTCAGAGTAATATTAGTTTCGTAAAATAAATGGAGAAATGTTTCCACTGCACCTGTTTTTTACAAGTGATTGTATAGAATTGCTACTAATTCTTTAAATGTTTAGTGTTATTCTCCAGTGAAAGCATCTGACCTGACCATTTATTTTTTAGGGTTTATTTTAATTTGTAAAAATTTTTTTAAATTATTATTAGGTATCACTGCCCACTGGTGGTGGGAGTAGAAGGCCCATCCTTTGCTCCTGTGAGCTGGAATTGAACCTCCATCTCAGTGGGCTGCAGTCCCGCGCACAACCACTATGCCACCGGGGCTCAGCCTATTTTTTAGGGTTTTTAAAATTACAATTCCAATTTCCTTAATAACTGAAAAAGGGCTCATTGCTATCAAGTCAAGGCTGACTGATAATTTCACACAGAGTGAATTATGGTAATTTATGTTTTTTGAGACATTGGTTCATTTCATTTATGTCGGTTGTCAAGTTTGTGTGTGTATAGTTGGTCATTGCATTCCTCTAGTTTCCTTTTGGTGGCTATAGGGTCTGTAGTGATGTTTTATTTCATTCCTGATGCTGGTGATGTGTCTTCTATTTCTCCTGTCATTCTTGCTGATGGCATGTCAACTTTGTAAAAAAATAAAAATTAGCTTTCTTGCTTCATTCAGTTTCTCTTTTTCTATTTCAACCACAATCTGCATCTCCCAACCAGGGTCCTGTTTGCACTCCAGTAATTCCAACTGTAACTATGATGTGCTGATCTCATGCCAACATTGTCTTTGTAACAGTTTTCCTAGACTTTCCATCTCCTCTTAAAAGTTCTATATATCATCAACTCTTTGGGCACCATTATTACCTCGTGCTAATGGTTACCCTCATCTGTTTAATATGTCTTTTTCTTGTTCTTGCCCCAATTGAGACTTTAATAAATGTTCTCTTTAATAAAGAAAACAAAGGAACTAAAAATTACATCATTATAAATGAGAGGGAGGCTGAGCCCCGGTGGCGTAGTGGTTGTGCGCGGGACTGCGGCCCACTGGGATGGAGGTTCAATTCCTGCTCACAGGAGCAAAGGCTGGGCCTCCTACTCCCACCACCAGGGCAGTGAAGCCTAAAAAAATAAAATAAATTAAAAAATGAGAGGGAGTACAAATTGGGGACCCGAAGCTCATTGGTAGGTAAAGTGACGTCCCCTTACAGAAAGGTCCCAGGGAGGAGATGAGCCAATCAAGGTACAGTGTAGCAACAATGAAACATGCAACTTTTCTCTTGTTCTTAAGTGCTTTCTCCCCCCCCCCACCCCACCCCACTGTCATCCCAGTTCTACCTCACAAAGCTGGCTAGACCAGGGGATGTACACTGGTATGGATAGGAGAGGGAAACATGGGAAATTCAGGACAGATGATCCCTTTAGGACCAATGGAGAGAGTGGTGATACCAGGAGGGTAGAGGAAAGGGGGAACCAATTCCAGGGATCTACATATAACCTCCTCCCTGGTGTATGGGCAGCAGGGAAGTGAGTAAAGGGACACATCAGACAGTGTACGATATGGCAAAATAATGATAATTTGTAAATTATCAAGGGTTCATGAAGGAGGGGATATAGGGAAGGGGGGATGAAAAAGAAGACAGCATTTTATGCTATATAAAGGAACAGTCAAACTACAAACTTGAAAGAGTAGGCGAGAGATCTTAGAAATTAAAATTTTGAAAAATGTTATTGAAGAGTTTGAAATACAGTTCAAAGGAATCTCTGTGTATAGATTTAAAAGAAAAACAGAAAGTGCAAGAAACTTAGTAGGACTAGTAAATTTTAAAAAACCAAACCAGCTCACTGCTGTTAAGTTGTTCCAACTATTGTGAGTCTAGGAGCCTTGGCGGGATAGTGGGTTACAAGTTGGACTGTTAACAACAAATTCGGTGGTTTGAACCCGCAAACCAAACCAGTTTTTAATTAGCTGCAGCAAAATTTTATTGCATGTGATCTTAATCTTGCTCACCTTGCTCTGCATCCTGTTGGGTCACCTTTCTTTTTTTGACCTTCTTGGGGTTGGTGGGGGGGGCGGGCATCACTGCCCTGGTGGGAGTGGGAGGCCCAGCCTTGCTCCTAGAGAGCTGCTGCTGGATTTGAACCGCCAAGCCCGTGGGCCACAGTCCCGCACTCAACCACTAGGCTACTGGAACTCAGCCCACCTTTCCTTGGACTGGGCACAGAGATAGATCTTTTCCAGTTAGTTGGCCGGATAACTGTCTTCTTGGGACAGAAGAGTGATCACTTCCTGAGCTCATCTGTGTGTGGAACTTCTTAATTGGTATTCCATTGATTCCTGGAGTCTTGTCTTTGACCCAAGTATTCAGTGTGGCTTGGACTTCTTCCACCGCTGGCTCTTCATCAGATGCTACCTCCTAAAAATGTCCAACATCCACCAGTTATTTGAGAGCATTCCTTCCTACATTGTTCAACAGTACTTTGATCCCCACCTCTCACCCCCACCCGCCTTTCAGGTCTATCAGCTTGAGAAATGACAAGTTTGTTCTTCCCTTTTGGTTCTATAACTCCAAGTCTTTGTGTTATCATCCTTTGCTTTGTCTTCTTGAACTGCTCTTTACAATCTTCTGTTCAGTTCTTTTATTTCATTATTTCTTCCATTTGTTTTATAATCTTTTCTGACATCTACTTTGGTCTTCATTTTCTTGCCTGTCTTTCTAACGACCTTTTGCTTTTTTTCATACATGATGTCCATAATATCACCTCACATCTCATCTGGCCTTTGCTTGTCTTCAGCTTCAACTTGAACTTGCATCTGTTCCATAGTTTGTCCCTGCCCTTGAGCTTCTCCATCACCTCTTTGCAAAGATGTAGTCAGTGTGAATCCTCTGTTTTCCACCATTTGAGGTCTGTGTGTGTAATAACCACTTATATTGTTAAAAAAGGGACTTTGCCACGAATACTTTGCCATGCCTTAGCCTTGTAAAATTCTATCATATATTACCGCTAGCATATGTCCCAACTACTGATCCTTCTTTGTTTTCAGCTTTCACATTCCAACTACTGGTAATGATCAATTACATGTTTGATCAATTTCAGACTGCAGAAATTGGTAAAAATCTTTTTGTTGTTTTTTTGTTGTTGTTGTTGTTTTGGTTTTTTGGGGCATCACTGCTCTGGTGGCCCACTGCTGGAATTGAACCTCCATCCCAGTGGGCCGCAGTCCTGCGCACAACCACTACGCCACTGGGGCTCAGCCTCATAATCTTAAGGTTATTTTGTCTTTGGCATTAGAGGTTGCAATGTAAATCTGAATAAAAGCTGTATTCACTGATTTTCTTTGTATGAGTCCATGATCTTATCCTATCATTGACAATGCTATACTTCAGGAAAGGTCTTGTCATGTTCTTTTATGATGATGAATTCAATATCATTCTTCTCCTGTTTGTCATTCCAGGCATAGTAGATCATAAGATTCTTCTAAAAGGTCAATACTAGCCTCAGATAGTGATATTCATCCATTCTGCTTCATTTTTGATAACTTGCGGTTTTCTTCAGTTCTTCCTGCATATACTCTGGTTATTAATAGATGTTTAAGTCCTATCACATCAGCAAATGTGGGTCCCCAAATCTTTACTCTGTTATTAAGCTTGACTGTGCTTTGAGGAGGCAGTTCCCACACACCCCTCCCCCAACCCCCGGTTGTGTTTTGAGTGCCTTCCAACTTGAGGAGTTCATTTTCCAGCAGCACTTTAAATGTGTGAAATTTCATGTTAGTCAATTCACATGGCGAACAATACATAAGCTGCTGTAATCTTGAGTAAGTCACCAAACTTCAGTTTCCATGTACGGTGAATTAGAATGTGTCTCCTTCTCAGAGTTTATCTCAAGATTACCTATACCAGTATGTATAAATTGTTTGGTTACTGTGCCTCCTGGAGAGCAGGTAACTGAACGTTACTTCTCTTCCACCACTACCCCCTGCCTCTTCTATGGAACTGAGAAGTAGTCACATTTGCAGGTTACCTCCTTAAGAGGTTTAATAAAGCCTTTGTGGCGCATGCTCAGTACCTTCTAATAGCAAAAATCATCAACAAATGTTAGAGGAGCGGATAAGCAGACTTACTCCAACACTAATCAAAATCTTTTCTCAAGAGAGCAAAGACTTCAAGCTCTGATTATGACATGACTTGACAAAGTTTCATTTTCTTCTCCTCAACAGGGTTTATCCATGGCTTCGAGGACTTGGTTATACATCCTTGGGTATATTTTTATTGGGATTCTTATTGTGGAACATAGATAACATCTTTTGTGATTCACTAAGGTAAGATATAACCTCCTTCCCTGAGAAATGTTTCAGAAGGCACATTACACTAAGGCATATTAGAATTATTAGTGCTCTGAAATTAATGTTTACCATTGTTGAAATGTAAAAGATAGAGATCAAAATGAAGTTAAAGTCAGGTAATACCTATTTAAATTACCTAAAAGTTTAGACTTGAAAATATTTCATAGCATCTATAGGCTTTTTATTTTCTTCTAGGTTCTTAACAGAATGACAGAGTTAATCAAATATTCAGTAGGTCTTTAAAAACCTGACTGGCCTGCTTTACTGAATATATAATCACTTCTACTTATATAATTAATGAAATAAATGCATATGAATTTGCTCTTGAAAGATATTTGCTAAGAACGATAAGTGTTTCGTTTACCATCTGGTCATCAGCTCTGTACCAACGAGAGTTTCGCCCTACACTTAGGTTCCTAGACCCTCCTCCACCACTTTATTCTGTCCAGGCCTCAGCTTCCATAAAAGGAGCGTGTTAAATACATTCAACCAATGAGTCCTTCCAACTCAAAATTCTGTGATTTACCAGTTTTGCATAGAGACAAAGAACAGAACAATGTTGAACAATACCACAGAGAGACAGTAAAGTTCAAGGAATAGGGAATCTGGAACAGTTACTAGAATATATAAACCTAAAGTGATACATTGCCATCATGAGATGATCGCTTTTGAAGATTATTCAGCCATGCCTTAAATGTTATTACATCCTCTTTTCTACTTCTAAGGGTGTTTAAAATGTGTTTATGATGTTTAAAATGAAAAAATTTAAATGCCTATGGCTACTTAACAGCTTAACAAAGTCTACTACATATAGACATTTATTAAACAAAATTTTTCAAAATGTGAAGCTGTTATTTATCAACATATCCTCCATCGAGGTCTAAACAATTCTAAAGACAGTATTTCCATTTCTCTAACTCTTCCCTAAAGAATTCTGCGCTCTGCAATTGGTAACATGTTGAAACAGTGGCTTGGACATATTTGAGGAGCAAAAAGAAGTCTAAAGGAAGGATAAGATCAGCGTTACAGGGCCATGGGGTGATTTTTCAATGACATTCTCATAGGACAGCCCTTGTTCGTCTTGGTACAATGTCTTGAGGTTAAAAAAACAAAAAAATCCTCATCATAACTTTCTGGGAGTTTTTTTACTAATGTAGTTTTCCATTTTCTTTTTTGGGGGGAGAGGGCATCACTGCCCTCTAGTGGGAGTAGGAAGCCCAGCCTTGCTCCTGGAGAGCTGCTGCTGGATTTGAACTGCCAATCCAGTGGACCGCAGTCCCACACACAACCACAACACCACTAGGGCTCAGCCCTATTTTCTTAAAACTTCTTCCTAAGAAGCCGTTGTGATCATCCTCTGTACTTTGAGAAAACCTACCAAGATGACCCCTTGGAAGTCCCAAAAGCAAACACCATAACCTACTGAGCCAACCTCTTTGTCTCGGATTTCACTGGTCCAGCAGCCCCCTCAGCAGTCACTGTCTGGGTTGAATCTTTTTAAAGGAGGTGCCCCAGTGTTACTGAGACAATAATGCTACTGAGAGAGGTTATCTGCAGCTGTCAACGACTCCCAGAGACGTATTTAAACATTGTTTGAAAGAACGGTGGGGGTGGGAGGGGAGGTGTACACATGAACTGGAAACTCTAGTAGCAGTATTTTTTTTTTGGTGGGGGGCATCACTGCTCTCCGGTGGTGGGAGTAGGAGGCCCAGCCCCACTGCTGGAATTGAACCTCCGTCCCAGTGGGCTGCAGTCCCGCGCACAACTAGTATGCCACCGGGGCTCAGCCCCTAGTAGCAGTATTTTTGAATTAACCTTGTACTGCTCAAATTTTAGTAGTTGTGGTTTTAAAAACTGAACTGAAAAAAAAACTAAACTGTAACTCAGTTAAAACTATAATATCTGAATGTGTTGTTGATATCTTTAAAAACAGATATCCTGATTTAAATGTAGACTGCAATATTGAAGTAATTAGAGATGTAATAAAATATCTGGACCTTGCTTCAAAATAATATGGGAAAGAGAAAGTGGACAAATTAACTATAACCTTGTGGGGGGAAATTGTTGAATCTGAGTAATAAGTAAATTTTTCGTCTATTTTAACACATTTGAAATTACCTCTAGTGAAAAGTTAAGTAAAAGTGAACAAAAAAGTAATACAACTGACACAGACCACCAAGATTTAACGAGCCTTGGTGGCATACTGGGTTACACATTGACTGCTCGAGGTTAGCAGTTCAAATCCACCAGCCATCCCATGGGAGAGAATGAGACTTCTATTTCTCATTCTTTGGAGAGAACCACTAGTCAAATCTAGTCTAAGAAACAAACAGATTCTTAAACATGATGTTTTAACAAGCTAAAGCCACCTAAGGATATGTAGAAAAATAATTTGTTATTTTGCATTAGTTTTTCTTTTCTCATAAATGAAGATATCAATATGTTAGTCACTTGCCCAGAGATCTAGCATTTGAAATTGAGCTATACCACTAGTAAGATGCCCAGGCAACTCAATTGCTCTCTCTGGAGTTTAAGCTCTTAATTTGTAAAGTACTGATAATATGGTCTCATCAAAGAATCTCTGACTATGAAGTGAAATAATGCATACAAAAGAACCTTGTAGACTATATGGTGGGGTGCTAAAATGATGGTTATATGTAGAGAGTACAAGAGGCATATTTAGGGCTGAGCCCTGGTGGTGTAGTGGTTGAGTGTGGGACCGCGACCCACTGGGTTGGCAGTTCAAATCCAGCAGGAGCTGGAGCTCTCCAGGAGCAAGATTTGGCCTCCTACTCCCACCAGAGGGCAGTGAAGCCCCCCAAAAAACAAAAAAAAAAAAAAAGAGGCATATATCTAGAAGAAGAAAAAAGTTCATAGATTAGTACATTACTGAAAAACATTGAGTGATTATTTTATTTATAGAATGACTTTTCAAACCTTTAGTCTCTTAACATGCTTTATTATTGCCTCTCCAAGAGGGGAATAGACGTTATGCTTTTTTCACACTTATTTGATCAGAGTTCCTTCTTCCCAGAATATCTTCTAAGAATCCTCATAGGATACATGTTAAAAAACAATACAGTAGACTATAGTTGTCTTATGCCTACTTCAGAAAACTAAATAATTCAGAAAACTAAATAATTGCTGTATTTAGGCTTTTGAAAATACTCCGAAACTGTCAGCATTGTTTGATATAGTGAGTGAGTGACTCAGTGAGTTAGGCCAGTTTGACTAGAGAAGCAAGTTCACTGAGTTGTATAAGAAGGAGCTTTTATATCAAGAAGTAATTGTATAAAAGGAAAACATCCCAACCCAGTCCAAACCATGTCCATAAGTCCAATGTTAGCTCATAAATCCCTGTCAGACTCGAAGCTCCTTGCAGTGATGCAGGGGGATCACAAGCCGATGGGGGAAAGCCTTGTGGACCCAGTGGCAGTGGACGCATCTCCAGGGCTCACACAGGTCTCAGCGTAGCCCATTGGCTTGAAGGCAAAGGCAGAAAGAGGTGGGGAGGTTCCCAGGACCCTCCTTATGAGGAGATTGTGCCCACAAGGAGGCACCATCGGGCTATGACCTGATTGGCAGGTCAGACTCCACCCCTCTACATTAAGTTAGCACAAAATTATTTAACTACCACAGTTAGTTAGTTTAATATAGAATATTTATTTACTATATATACATAAATGTTTAGCATGACATTATGTTTGCTTGTTTTTTCCTTCTCCACACAGGAACGTTCGAAAGAAGATGTCGCCCATCATCAGTGCTACCACACAGTTCCATGCATGGTGGCATATTTTAACTGGGCTTGGCTCTTACCTTCACATTCTTTTCAGGTGGGAATTGGAAATTTCTTAGCTGAATAGCCATAGATCTTGTTTGTTCTTCTAATAGGATGGTGTAAGAAATGATGCCATAAAAGAGCTAATCAGAATATTTCCACAGGCAGCTCAAGAAGATGAGATAAAATACTCTAATGTTAGTGCAAGTAGGATGGAAACGGTTCCAGTTCCTTGCTGATCAGGATATCTTTATCTCCAGGGAGCAGGGTTTTTTTAACGGGAGGGGGCAGCCCGATGACCTGCAAAGGGGCTTGGAAGGCATGCAGTTTAGCCTTTCTCATTCCCAGAATAAGTCAGCTGCCACCGCTCTTTCCATGTTCCCTGAATAGGAAGACTCCAGGAGGGCAGTCGTTCACCGCAGAAATGAAATCAGAGCCCTCTCTGACCACCTCATGCAAATTACACTCCCAGATCACTTTCTCTCTCTTTACCATGTTTTATTTTCATCAAAAAACATATAACCCGAGGCTGAGCCCCGGTGGCGTAGTGGTTGTGCGCGGGACTGCGGCCCACTGGGACGGAGGTTCAATTCCGGCTCCCAGGAGCAAAGGCTGGGCCTCCTACTCCCACCACCTGAGGGCAGTGATGCCTAAAAAAAAAAAAAAAAAAA
>PVJH01036232.1:0-18971 GCA_004026705.1 Nesogale talazaci | reverse complement strand
GGGGGGGGGGGCGCTGGACACCCTTTGTTGTGGTTTCCCAAGCCCTGCTGTCTTAGAGGGCTAGCAGCTAGACTTCAGACATCTCGCTTTCTGTGGGGGCTTGCTTGTTCTTTAGGACTGTCCTTGTCAGTGGCTGGGGCCAAAAGGGCAGGCAGGCAGAGTCTGGTGATGTGGAAAGTCGTGTCCCGCCCGCCCTCTTCCCCTCCACCCCCCCTCCCCCACCCCCGCAGCCTCCACCCAGCCCTTCGTAGCTGGAGCAGACCTGGAGAGAGTGGGCATCGGAGAGTCTGGGGCAGCACGAGAAAGACATGTCTTGGCACATGTCGAGGCCCGAGGGCAATGTCTGCCTGCTGAGAGCAGAGTCCTGGGGCCCCCGACCTGCACAGGCCCCTTCTCCCTGACCTCTTCCCTCTGGCCCATAACCCACCCTAGAGCACCTCCCCGCCTCGCTGACGCTGTGGGGGGCCATTCATGCACCCCGACATGAGACGCCCACAGGCAGCTGAGAGACTGCAGCAGCTTCAGCGCTCCTGCCACTGGGACAGATAGGCGCCATCGTGCTGTTTAAACAGGCCCGTGTCTGCCTGCCTCATGCTGCCAGTCCACAGTCAACCACTGAGCTGGGTGACGGCAAGTTCTTCCAAGCTTCCAGTTCCTCTTCTCTAATGGGGGCTACGCTGGTGCCAGACTGCCTCATTGGGTGGGACAGTGGCCTGGGCCGGTCCGGTGGGGGGGATCCGCGTCCTGGTGCTGGAACAGCTGCCCCCTCCTCTAGTCTGTGTTCCGGACTCTGCCACCAGGAGGCCGGCACCAGGCCAGGGGATATCTGAGCACCTGTTCTGTTGGCCATCGAGAGGTGGCACCTGCTCAGACCCCGCCTGTGTGTGTGCCTCCACGCCCGTCTTTATCCAGTGGTGGCCCTGGGCGTTGGCATAGTGCCTGTGACCGGGCTGATGGCCAGAGCCAGCAAGGCCTGCAGGACCTGCCTCGTAGGGCAGCAGGCCTCAGTTCATACGGAGGCCCTTGTTTCAGGGGAGGCTGGCAGCAACAGGAGGAGGAGGTCATGCAGTGTGCCAGGCAGGGAACAGCAGGTGCAGACACCCCCAGTCAGGAGTGGGGGCGAGGTGGGATGGACTTCCAGCTCCCCACCAGAAGGGCCCCTCTGCTTCCAGCTTCATCCAGGCAGGCATAGCATGCATTTGCCTCCTCTGCAGAATTCAGGGGGGAGGGGGGAGGTGGAACTCGGATCCTAGGGTGCCCCGGGAAGGCTCAGCTGGGCAGCAACATGATGTCCCCAGCCCATGCTTCCCCTGGGCTGCTTTCCCTGGACCTTCAGCTGTCTCCAATGGCTATGCCTGTCAGGAGGGCCCAGGGCCATCAGGGAGTGGGAGGAATTGGGAGACCCCTGTGCTTTTAACCTTGGCCCAAAGAATGAACTCGGTCTGCAGCTGCAGCTGCCTCTTCACTCAAGTCCCCACTGCCCAGCCTGTGGCCTGGGACAAGGTGTCTCTGCCCGCCTGCTCTGAGGCCTGCGAGGCCAGGTCAGACTGTGACCCGTATTGACTGTATGTCAATAATTGTGATCTGTTCCCCTTTTCTCTTCCCACCTACCCCTGACCCTCCTGGTATCACTACTCTCATTATTGGCCCTGAGGGGTTTATCTGTCCTGGATTCCCTGTGTTTCCAGGTCTTATCTGTACCCATGTACATGCTCTGGTCTAGCTGGATTTGTAAGGTCGAACTGGGGTCATGATAGTGGGAGGGCGGGGGAGAAAGCATTAAAGAACTAGAGGAAAATTGTACCATTCACTGGTGCTATGCTGCGCTCTGACTAGCTCATCTCTTCCTTGTGACCCTTCTATAAGGGGATGTTCAGTTGTCTGTAGATGGGCTTTGGGCCTCCACGCTGCCCTCCTCCTCACTCACATTGATAAGACTTTTCGTTCTGGATCTTTGATGTCTGACCCCTGATCCCACCAACACCTCATCATCACACCACTGGCGTGCTTCTTCCATGTGGACTTTGTTGCTTCTCAGCTAGATGGCCGCTTGTTTGTCTCTAAGCCTTTAAGACCCCAGACGCTATATCTTTTGGTAACCAGGCACCGTCACCTTTCTTCACCACATTTGTTATGCACCCATTTTTGTCTTCAGCGATCGTGTCAGGAAGGTGAGCATCACAGAATGCCAGGTTATTAGAACAAAGTGTCTTGCTTTGAGGGAGTACTTGAATAGAGGCCCAATGTTTGTCTGCTACCTTGATACTTAGCCTATAAATATATGTATCTGGATCTATTTCCCTATCATTATATATAAATATACTTACCTATGGACATATCTGTATTTAGACCTCTGTAAATGCCCTTTGCCTCCTAGTTCTTTCCTCTATTTTCAAGTAGTCCTTCTTGGCTACCTTGTCTTTGCTCAGGCCTTCCCAGGCACCCTACGCCCTCCTCACCGTCACTTTTCGATCACTTGCTGTCCCCGGTTTGTTTGTTTCTTACATGTTCAACCAATGTTTTGGTCGCAAAGCTGCCGTTTCCCTCTGAAGACCAGCCTGTCGGGTTGGTGCCTCCCCTGGCTTCTCAAACAGCCAGATGGAAGCAACCCCATCCCCCATGCCATCCAGGGGCGGTGGAGCCAGCTGCACACCCCGGTCATCTGGAAGCCCTGGTGCAGGCCAGCCTCACCCGCCACTGCACCTCGGCACCAGGCCTGGCACTTTCCATCTCTCTCTTTTTTTTTTTTTTTTTTTCACTTTGAAGCCAGCTGAGGATTATCCTCCTGCTGGTAAAATTGTCTCCCAATCCCTCTCCTTTCCTGTAAACTGGGAGAGAAGTTTGCATTTTGTACCTTTCCAGAAATCTCCATGGCGTGTGGTCTGGCCTCTGGAGCGAGACTTCTGGGAAGGAGAGAAGGCATTAGCATTGCCGCGATGAGTGCCTGCGCAGCTCTGACCTGCATGTCACTCTGGGGCTCACGCCCCTGTTCTGGGAGGTGATGCCCCGGCAGCTTAGTCTGGCTCCCCTCCCGTGACTTTGGCACAAAGACAGCCCCCTGTGCCCCTGGTACTCCTGGGAGAGAATGAGGGCCGGCCATGCCCCGCTTTTCCCCAGGCAGGAGCTGGAGGTCCCCAGGTCACATGTCTGGAGTCGACGCACTTCCAGGGACCCTGGGACCCAAGCAGTTAACACATGCCGGCATAGTGGTGATGCGTTAGACTCCTGACCCCAAGTCAGCAGTTCAAGACCCCCAGCTGCCCTTTGACTTTTCATTCCTGCAAGGAGTTACCGTCTCGGGAACTCACGGGGCAGTTCCAGCGTGTCCTGTAGAGTCACCGTGAGTCGGTACTGACATGATAGCAGTGATCTTTAGGGCTTAAGCAGCTAACCTCACCTTCAGATCATCTTCACAACAGCAGCGACACGTCTGCTGCCCCTTGTCTCGTCAGAGCCAATTGCCAGTGAGCCGGTGCGGACGGGTGCCGCCCCTGCAGGTCATATCAAGCTCGGAATTCACTGCCATGCCAGCTTCCTGACTCCCGGCCAGCCTGCAGGGCAGAGTCAGACTGCCACCGCGTGTCTGAGACCAAGACCCTTTGGGGGAGGGGCTGGCCTGCCGTTTAGGGCAGCAGGGCAGACGATGCCCCACGCGCTGGGTGTGTGCAGCCTGTCACCAGGCTTTCCTTCCCCGCTGGCCTTACTGTGTTTAAGGTGAAACGGATACTGCACACTAGGTTCCCGTGTGACCGTTTCTATGAGCCCCGGTGCCATGGGTTACTCCTGAAGGTGCTAGCCACAAGGTCAGCAGTTCAAACCCACCAGCCGCTGCCAGGGAAAAGAGGATGCTGTGTCTGCTCTGCTAAAGATTTAAAATCTGGGGAACCCCAAAGGGCAGCTCCCCTCGGTCCTGAAGAGTCACCAGGAGTCGGACCAACTAGGAGACAGTGGTGGCTTTCACATACACTGCTGGGGGTGGGGGGCAAGATTGGCTCCATTTTTCAGAGCCTTTTCATCCATTCCCTCCTGGAGGCTTCACTTCCAGGACTCTAGTCCCCTGCCCTAACCGCCTCCTCTGTACTTGACAGCAGGGGTTCTCCACCTTCCTCATGCCAACCTCTTTGTACAGGTCCTCATGTGGGGGTGACAGCCCCAACCATAACATGGTTCTCGTTGCTGCTTCTTTACTGTCATTTTGCTGCTGTGATGAATCGGGCCATCCCTGCAAAAGTTCTTCGATTCCCCCAAAGGGATCACGACCCACAGGTTGAGAACCGCTGCTTTCGAGGCACTTGTGACCATTTGGTTTCCTGTGTGGATTTCTTCTTTCTTTCTTTCTTTCAAGAAGTTCCATGTTCTTTGTAACCCAGCCTGTTTTTTTAGCTAACGGCTGACCTCACGGGATGGTGTCAGTAGAAAGCTTGGTGGATATCTGGGGGCAATGGCCTCGGGGAGTCCTCGTGCCTCCACGGAGTTTCACATCATCTCTCCTTCCAGCCCAGGGCTCGGGCATTGCTCCCTGCTGGACCCCCGCACACACACACACACACACACACACACACACACACACACACACCCGCCACGTCCCAGAGGCTCATGACAGTGGGCCCAGCAGGACACAGAGGAAGCGCCAGCCCTTCTGTGTGGAAGGCCGATGAACCTCTGTCCAAAGACGACATTCTCTCCTGATTATTTATTAATTGAGAGAGGGAAGGGGGGAAAGAATAAGGTTTCCTGGAAAGGGATAAAAGTTCAATATGATAAACTCTGCAAAGGCAATCACAGGCCGGTGAGGGCAGAGAAATCGCCATGCATGAGAGTCAGGGGGATGGTGAGTCACAGCTGCAAGTGTGCTTGGGTGGTGGTGGGGGGCTGGTTCACACGAGCCCCGGCTCTGGGACGAGCTGACGGGGCAGGGTGGGTCGGGGCCAGGCAGCTGCTTTGCTGCCCCTGCACCCCCATCGTGTGAGCTGTGTGTGTGTGTGTGTGTGTGTGTGTGTGTGTGTGTGTAAATAGGGGGGCATGGAAGTCATCGTGGAAAACCACAGAGCTGCGGAAGTCATCGTGGAAAACCACAGAGCTGCGGGACACATTCCAGGAATCTCCCATCTAACTGCCCGCCTGCCCCCACCCTCCCATTCCCTTCTCCTTCTCTAAGCCTCTGTTTGTCTGTGCTTCATTGTCAGTGGCCTAAGAAATGCATGCGCTTACGTTTTCATTTATTTTTAAGATAAATGACAGTCAAGACCCTCTAGCCACTCTGCTCCAGTCCCTCCCCCTCTTGGGGGGGGGGGGTTGCTTATCACCTTCCAGACCCATTTCTGTTCATATGCCTTCCACAGGGACTTAGGACGGGGCACCCCATCCCCTTGCTTCCATTCCGATGGGCCACATATCCCCAGAAACCCCACCCTGGGCATGGATGAGGCTGTTCGGAGGGATCTCGGGGTACCGCTTTCAGTGCCCCCCGCATGGGTCCCTGTGTACACATCATAGGTTTGATCTTAGCTGCCCCAGCCCCTGCAGTGGCTGTAACAGAATATACATGCCCCTCGGCCTAGTGAATGCTGGGAGATTCTGAGTTGCCAAGGCCCCCTGGCCACAAGGGCTCAGGATAAGAAAGCCAGCGCCATCCTGTTTTGCTGCCTTTTTCCTTGTTAACTGGCTTTGCCCACCATCCCCAAGCTGCGACCAGCACTGCAGGTTTCTCGTGCTCCTCTGAAGGCCCGTGCTGTGCCTCCCTGCATGGCCGTCTTGGTAGTCATGGGATGGACATCCTTAATGTATCCCTTGTGCCCCTCCCAGAGAGGTGGGCTCACAGGGTTTGCTGCCAAGAGCCTGCCCAGAAACACCCAGTCTGAGACCCTGGGGGCCCAGTGTCTGGAGCAGCCACGGGCAACGTTGCCCACCTCTCACTCTGCGGGCATGGGGACCAGCCTGTGGCGACCATGCTTCTATAAAAATCTGTGTCCAGGTTTCTAGTTACTCCCTTCAGCGGGTTCCCCTAGGTCCAGAGAGCAGAGAGGGCTGCCCCCGTGAGCTCACCCACTGCAGGGCCATGCTGCCTACCGGCCCCAAGGGTACAGGCAAGCTCTCGGCCAGCCCCATTGCTGCTTTTATGGGGTGGTCTTGTCAGACAGCGAGCATGCTCCAGGATCAAAAAGCTGGCACATAGGGCACCCAAGGGCCCCCCCCCCCCGATGACCTGTGGGTGCTGGCAATGGACAAGGACTACAGGAAGAAGGGCTTGAGAGGCGGCAGCAGGGCACAGGGAGTGGGAGGGGCCTGAGTGACCCCCCCCCCCCACTGGAGACAGACGCCTAACTCAGCAAGCAGCAGGCCAGCGCAGCTGCCCGCTCCAGCAGAGAGCAGGATGCAGGGAAGGATAAATTTAGCGCCCACCCGAGCACACATCGATCTCAAATGTAGTGCTGTCTTTTAAAGGAAAGTGGACGCGGCAGGCTGGTCATTTGGGACGATTTCGCTCGAACAGATAAAAGCCCAGGAAAAACGGCCGCTGGTAACCAGCTCGGCTGGCTAGAAGTCCACGGCACCGGAGTCCTTCCCCTCCCACCCCCGCCCTCTCCAAGTTTGTGCCCAAGCAGAGGTTTGCTTCTGCAAAGATTGGAGATTTCTTTTTCTGATCCCCAGTGTTCAGACCCATGGGAAATGATCATCGGCCCGGCTTCTGACAACTGGTGTCTTTCATGTGTCCCCAACAGAGACACCGCCAGCACCTCCTTCCCCCAGCCATCTAGCAACTGATGGCGGTGCCCCCAGCCCAGGGTACCACTGTCCCTTACAATAGTCCCCCGCCCTGTGACGCTGCCCTGTTCCTCACCAGCCCATGGTGACCGCAGGGCTCCTTTGTTTGGAAGAGGAAGAACACAGTGCCTGTCAGGATTGGGGGCTGTCATCACTGCGCTGGAGGGGGCCCCCAAAGGTCAGGGCCAGGCTGAGACACTGCCAGGAATTCACGTCCACAGCACAGGCTGACCGTAAAGAAATTCCAGGGAGGATGCGGAGAGCCAGGGGCCTAAATCTCAGCCCCACCCCCTCCGCTTGCCCCAACCCTGTCCACCAGCGGGCCCCGGCTTCATGGGCAGAAGTGAAGTGAGCCGCTCTCCGGGCCCAGGTTAATAATAAATGTGGAGGAAGGAGAGAGGATGTTCAATATTTAAACATTTCAGAGCGCTGCTTTCGTTCTGCCAGTTATTGCCCGAGGCTCGCTTCCTGGACAGGCTGCAAGCCCTGCCTCCCTGACCCTGCCACTGGTACTGACGTCAGTGGTCCTGACAGGGGAGCAGGGCTGCCCGAAGCCTCGCTGCCGTGGCTAGAGGGCAGAAGAGCAATCCCCGGCAGCTGGGAACCTGGGAGCACCCAGCAGGACTTGCCAAGTTATGGGGTCGTGTCTGGGGTGGTCGGCGCTTCTCGTATCTGCTGTTCTCTGTCCTGTCTGACCTGCCGAGGAGAACAGGCTCCCTGAGGAGGCAGGCACCCTAGGCAGGGGTAGGGGTTGTCTCTCTACATCGGCCTCCAAGAGGGACCATCCGCCAGGGCTCTGGGAATCACTTCTTGACAGGCTGATAGCAAAGGAAAAGCATTCCTGTCGGGGGAAGCTAAAAAAAAAAAAAAAGCACCAACAAAAACATTTGGCTCCAAGACATAATAAAATCATGCATAAGGATGCAGCAAACTTTAAGTCTCTGAGTTAAAGGAAATCAATACTTTTATGATGAAATATTAATAATACCTTTTTTAAGTCAGAATGAGCGCCGGGGTGGTTTTGATGTTGCCGGCGCTCACTGTGGCCTCTGCCAGGAAAGCAGGTGAGGCACGAGCCCTATGAGAAGCCCCTATCTCCGCAAAGCCCCCCTCCTTCCCAGGAGGTTCCCCTCAAGACATGGGCCTCACCAGAGTGTCCAGATCTGTTCCCAAGCCTTCCGTTGAAGAGGCTGACGTCTGGATACGAAAGCATGACTCCCGATTGGCAGAAATGGCATGGGGGTGCACCCACATGACAGCAGGGGTCCCGTTCCCTGGACAAAGAGAAAGGAGAACTCGGGATTGGCCTGTGTGCCCACCCAGCTGGATGCTTCCCCGTCCACCCACCCGTCCCCGGCGGCCTGCCGCGGGGCTGTGGGGAGGGGTCACTAAACCTAGACTGAGACCCCCCACACACACACACACAGATGGCCCTTGTCAGAGGTTGGCTTTTCACCCAGTCCCGCCTCACACACCCAACTCCGGCAGAGGAATAGCAGCTCTGCCTGTGAACAGCCCGTGTTGGAGGCACACCAAAGGGGGGTCTCCGCACAAGTCCACATGTGAGCCTCCCGCCTCCACCCGGCCGAGCTCGGAGCCCTGGCAGGAAGGCAGCTAAGAGACCTCAGATTGGTTCTGGACCCAAGCATCAGGACAACCTACGCCCGGAAGCTCTGGTGAAACCTTATCAGACGTGGCCAGCCTCTGATATACTCACAGCAAAGATTCACCAGGCAGTTGTGCAGCCATAATTATTATTTATTATAATAAAGATATAGAGAGCATGAGAGAGAGGAACAATAAGAGTCAGACATATATAACACCAGGGTAACATTAAGGACTATAAGATGATAATGGTTTAGGGATGCCTCGGGATGTGATAAAGAAAGACTTCAGACTCCCGGGGGTAGGTGAACCGGTCTGTCTTGTTAGGGGTCATTGACAATGGCTCTTGAATCCCACCCATAGGCCTGGAAGGAAACAGATCACTATCCTACCTTGAGTCACGCAAAGCCCTCAGATATCTGGGAGCCCCAGGGAGATTAGCTATCTTAGTCAGTCTCACTGGGAGTCATACGGAGACCTCATCAAACTGGGAGCTTCAGTGAGCATAGCTAACTTAGCTAGCACACTAAATGTTGGTGAATCGCTTGCTTGATATTTTGGAGGAAGCAATTGTGGAAAAGCCCTGTCTTCATCCCACAAAACCTGTCCACCATGGGGGAGCCACTGTGAGAGGCCAGCCCCACCGAATGACAGGCTGGCAGACAGGCCGTCTGCGTGTGGAAGCCGGGCAGATGAATACAGAGGAGTGGACACGTGTGAATGCGGGCATTGGCACAGAATACGGAAAGTACCAGAAGAGCAAACACGGCCGACTTAGAAGAAGGACAGCCGGAATGCTGCTCAGAAGGGAGAGAGGGCCAGGCATCACCTCACGTACCTTAGGCCTGTTGTCAGGAGAAGCCAGGCCCTGGGAAAGAGCGTCCATGTGGTAAAGCAGAGGGTCAGTGAAAGAAAAGCAAGTCCCTCTGTGCAGTGGACTGGCACCTGGTTGTCAGAGGGGCAAGGAGGGCACAGAGCTGGGCAGTCTTTGGTCCTTTGGTGTACAGGCTCCTCCAAGGAACTGAGCAACAGGGGCTAAAATTCCCGAGAACCCTCTTTCTTCTCACATAGAACCTCTGAGCTCAGAGACCGGGCACGCCGCAGAAAAGCGCCCTCGTCCATTATCACCAACCTCCTCCCGCACCCTCGCTAATAAGTCCTAGATGTCGTGGTGCGCTCTTCTGGCAAAGCACCGAGTCCTCGTTCCTGCACCCGCTGGTCTCAGAGGCGACAGATGCAGGTGAACTCGTCAAGTCAGCAAGCACTGCCAGAACCCCCCAGCACACCAACTCACTCAAGGAGCCAAGTGGCATTCCACCACGTCACCAGCACGGACTCCGGCAGCCCACAGGAGCAGTGGCCGCCCCGGGCACTCAGACCAGAGCCGGCATCGGATGCATACCGGGGCCTCTTCCCTGCAGGTCGGCAGCGTTTGAGGCCCGGTCTCCCAGTCCAGCGGGGTCCTCTCTGCTGAGCAGGCTCCCATCAAGGGCTGGTGAAAGCCTGTCATGAGCACTGCCGCTGGCGGGCTTTGTGTAACTCCCACACGCTCTCCGGTTCTCTCTGGCCCACGGCGCACCAGAGCCTTCCGTGGCTGGGGTGTAAGAGCGTGCCGTTGGCTGCCCGTCTGGCCCAGTCCCAGGCAGTTAGGGTACACTGGTTACCAAAGGGCAAGCAGAGGCTGGCCAGGTGGAAGCAGACAGGGCAGGACCCCGCAGCAGCCCCTGCAGAGCTCTTGCCGAGAATCCCAGGGAGCAGGGTCCCCAGACCCTTGATGTTTCCAACCGGGGCGGGGGGCGGGGGGGGGGGGGACTCGGGTTGCAAGTGTGGGCCACACTTGCCTCAGGGCAGGGAGGTAGCCATCCTGGGCCAGCCAGACCCACCAGAGGTTGGCCTGTAAGGGCACGGTTGTAGCGGTCCCCAGCCAGGCTGGACAGTGCCGTCCCAGGCTCAGCCCCCGTAGACCCTTGGCAGGGGAGTCGGGGCGCTGACCACTGTCTAACCCCCCCCCTTCTTGCTGCTCTTCCAGCCCTGCCGTCGGCCTCAGTAGAGAGGCAGGCGAGGTGGTGGTCCTCGGCGGGCCCTCTAGGCCCTTGGCTGAGAAGCTGTTGTGGAGTTCTTTTCTCCCTAGTGCTCAGACGGTAATGTCCAAGGGAGAGGGAAGGGGCTGGGCGAGGCAGGGAACCTAGCCAGGCACCCATCCTCGGACCCCACCTCCACCCCACCCCCGCCTCAACACACACACACACACACACACACACGACAAGGACTGCAGCTCAGCCGTCGAGGTGCTGCCTGTGGTGGGGTTCCTGACTCTCACACAGGGCAGGGCACACAGAGACCTTGGCTCCCAGGCCCTGAGAGCCGCACTCCTCCGAGGGCATAGCTGGGAGAGCTAACAGGCAACTGAGTGCCAGTTTCTCCTCTTCTGCGGGTCTGCAGGTTCCATCTGGGCAAAGCATGCTAGGTTAGACGTGTCCACCAGCCTCCGCTGTGCTGTGTGTGGGACACACGGTCCCTTGGGAGGCCACCAGAAATCAGAGGGGAAAAAAAAGCCTTTGCACATTTGGAGGGAGGAGGTGCGGCCGGTCAGTGCTCCGGGAGTCACTAGGGGTCAGGCCCTTCCCCGAGGACTGGCCAGCAGGCTTGTCCCTGTCGACGTGCGGGTGGGAACGCTCACCCTGGGAGCCAGGGCCTTGCTGACTGCCCCTGCCCTCCGCACGCCCAGTGTCCCCAGCTCTGCGTGCACATCCCCTCCTGGTGGGGGTGAGAGTTCACACGCCCTCCCCAGTCGGGTGACTATTCCAGGACTTAAGGTGACCAGAATTTAAGCAAGACACCATTGACCAGGGGAGGGGAGGGTGTTCTTGATTAAAACTTCGAGCTATATGGAGCAACAAAAACATTCATAGAATGCAAAAACAGTATTGTAATATATTTATTTAATTTTAAAATGCCACGGGATACATTGTTTAAAAGCAGGACATCTGGTCACCTTACTGTTCCTGGAACCTCAGAACCCTAGCAGGGAGGGAGGGGTCCTGCTGGCCGGCAGGGTCCTGACTGCCCCATCGGTGGGGTCCCAGAGGCCTTATAGACCGGCCTTGGCTTTGGCTCTTCGTAGTGTAGCCCTGCCCTCCCCCACCCTGTGGTTCCACCCTTAGCATAAAGTGACCAGACGTCCCGCTTTGAAATAATTTTTCCCGCATCCTGCAGTGTTTTTAAAAAGTCCCGATTTTTGGAAAGAATGCACGACAAGCTAGGCCATGGCGGGAGAACGAGAAGGGAATATATCCCCTCTAACCCCCCAACCCCTCCTTCCCGGTCAGTGGTGTCTCGATTTACCAATGTTAAAACCTGGTCACCTTACCTTAGCACCAGTCTCACCTTGCCAGAGGCGCTCAGGCTAGAGCCTGCCTCCAGGCCACCCCAGCAGGGCCAGAAGTGGGCCCGGGTCTGTAGCACTCAGAAGTTGCATCTTGCCATGGCCAGCAGCAGCTGAGATTCCAAATGCTTCTCCACCCAGCCCCACCCATGCCCCCCCCCCCCGTGACAGAGGAGGAGGGGGGAGGGGGGACGGGGGGGGGGGTGGCCACAGTCACACACAGCTGCCCTCCTCGGCTTGTGCGCCTGGCCGAAGGCTGGTCGATTTTTCAGTGTTCCCAGCATCTCGGGGGCTGGAGAGACAACGCGGGCGTGCTCACGGCTGGCACACTCGGGGCCTTGCATCCCACGTCCACGTCCTAGACTGTCCAAATGCACAGCCTGTAGTGTATGCTTTTCAATTTGGGGGGCAAACCCAAACTACAAAGGGACTTCAAAAGTGCGTGGAGAAGCAGAGAGTTCAAGTGTTTCCCACACCATGTTTGAAGCCCCCTCAGGTGGTTCTTACTTTGATCTGACCGGTTCTTTTCCATTTGAAGCTGGGGACTTTCTCTTCAGAGACACGGTGGGTAGTAGGAGTGCTGTGGGGCACACCTGTCGGAGATTTAAGCATCTTAGAGTCAGGCGTCTCAGGCCAAGAAGCCCCCTTACCCCCACCCCTCAGAGGCCAGGGCAAGCAGCAGCAATTCACGACACCCCGGGGTCCAGCATGGTCACCAGAGGCCCAGAGCAGAGGTAGCAGCTGACCGCTCCTGACCAGGGGACAGACCTTGGCTTGGCTCAAGTGAGGCTGTTTGTTGCTTGTTTTTTTTTTTCAAAAAAAAAAAGAAGAAGAAGAAGATGAGCATTGGTCCAATGTTTCATAACCTCAGGTGGAAAACAGTGAAGCGGCCTTTCTGGACTGCTGAGAAGCTCTGGCCCGAGTCTCGGGCATCATCAGTCCTCTATCCTGGGTGCTGATGCCAGGCCCGGGCGTCTTTGAATTCTTTATCCTGTCATGCAGCCCCCCCTCCCCGGTCCTCACTTACCAGGTCACCTGCCAGCCCTCAGCGACCCGGTGCCTACTCTGAAAGTCGAGGGGCCCCTCCCCGGGCATGGTGCCATGCCTTCCCAGAACCACTCCCCTTCTGTCTGCGAAACCAGCCTTGTTTTTCCAGCTCCCAGGAGCCCTCTGCCTGTGGGCAGGGCGGGCCACCCTCTCTGAGGGGCGCCATCTGAGGGCCTCAGACGGGGCTCTGCCTTGAGCAGATTCCGCTGCCTGTCCCCTGGAGCTGCATGCCACACACACACACACACACACACACACACACACACACACACACTCAGGCAGCTCTCAACCTTGCTCCTCTCCATGGGTCCATGGGCATACCCCCGGGAAGGGAACTGCAGTGTTGTGAGCTCCATCACCTGGGACAGTGCCCCTGGGGGCAGGGGACGGGGGGGGGGGGGGTTGTTACACACACACACACACATATACACACCTGGGCTTGCTGGCGTGGATGTCAGTCCTTCTCAGGATGCCTGGCATCCAAACCATGGATTTCAAGCACAGATCCCTTCTGGACCTCGTTACCTTGCATCTCAGCGCCCCGGCTGAAGGCTGGGCTGTGCGCTGCCCAGAGGGTGTAGAAACCACGCACCCCCACCCCGCAACTGCGTGCTTCCCCCCTCAGTTCTTGGAGGACTTCATGGAATCTAACCCCCTTCGGGTGCCTGTTGGAGGGCGGGGTCAGTCCTCAGAGCTGGACTAGTCAGCGGCATCCTCATAAACAGAAAAGATCAGAGGTGTCAGGATTCCATCTGAGAGTCACGAGGCCCGAGGAGGCACGCCCGTGGCCTCCGTACAGGTTTCCAAGCGCAGGGGCGCCTGCCCCGAGCCAGCCAGGGTGTTTGCAGCACCTCAAACCAGAGAGAGGGGCCGTGGACACGGGAAGGCCGCAGCCTGCCCGAGCACCTGCCCACCCGCCTGTCTACAAGGAAGCCTGCCCGGGGCGCTCCTGAGAATGGAGGGTGGCCAGCACGCCTCTCGTCCTGCAGAGGGACATCGCGCCCGGTAGAACAGAGGGGCAGCGAAAAGAAGGCCCCAGTGGCTGCGAGGATGGGTCAAGCGTGGACGTCCTGAGGACGGCCGGGAACCACAGGAGGCCCTGACGGCCGCTTTGGTCCTGGAAGCATGGGGAAACGTTTAGCAACACCCCCTGGCTCCGAGGCTCAGACACATGCAGGCCCTCGTGTTGGGGCTCTCCCGGAGCCCACAGGGGCTGCTCCGAGGCTTCATGCGTCAGCTCTGCAGCCTGGTGCACGCCTTGCCAGAAGCCAAGCCCTTCCCTGGTTTCCCCTCAGCAAGACCACGGGCCTCAAGCCTGGGAAGAGTTGAGGGGGCATTTCCTAACCGCTGGGGGGGCGTAGGGGCCTCCCCTTTCTTGTCTTGTGTCCTTTCTCGTCGTTCCCCTCCCCCGCGGGTCCCGGACTGCTCCCAGGAGATGGCAGGCCCCATCCCCTGCACCAGGAGCTCTACAGAGGGCAGCCAGTCCCTTGTCCCTGTTAGGCTCTGCTCACATCCCTTCAGGGGCAGGACTTTGCCTGGCCGCGTCAGAGTTAGGTTCAACGACTCACAGAGACCTTAAACCACCTCCCTACCCCTAGGGTTCCCGAGGCTGCAGATCACTCTGGGAGCAGAAAGCCTCCCCTTTCTCCCATGGAGCGGCCAGTGGGTTCAAACTGCTGACCTTGTGGCTAGCAGCCCAGCTCCTAAACCACCATGCCAACCACATGGTAGAGAACCCCAAAAGAGCCCTTCAGCTCAGAACAAGGTCAAGGCACTAAGGGCCCAAGCTTTCCGTCCCCAACCCAGGCTCTGCCAGTCCACCCAGCTCCAGGCATCCCCCTCCTGTGTTCTAGGGGGCAGGCAACAGGGAGGGCCCTCCTGAAAGCCCCTCGTGACACCGCCACTTCTCACCAGCCAGGAACGTGGTGTGGCCTGGCTGCTAGCGTCTGTCACAGGAGGGGGGTGGGGGTGGGGGTGGGGTCCGGAGACACTTGCAGGGCCTCCTAGCCTCCGAGGATGGCAGGGAACAACCAAGGGCCGTCGCTCAGGATTGCCAAGCACCTTGGCAGGCGAGTGTCTCTTGCACTCATCCTGGCTGTCCTCACACCTGGCCTCTGCTCTTCCCTGGACACTGTCTCCAGTCCCCCATGACCCGATGGCAGGAAGATCCCCACGACCTCTGACACTCTCGCCACAGGCTTTTCTTGGTTCCCAGCCTAAGCCCAGAGTGTCATCTGCTCCCCTGGGGAGCCTGTTTGCTCTCTTCTGTGTTCAAGGCTTGGGCAGCCGGAGCCTGTGGGGCGGCCTTCCACAGAGCACCACCCCCTCCCCCCACCCCCCACCCCCCGCCAGCAGCTCCGGGAAGGCAAGTCCGCCAGTAGGTGGGCTGGGCAGCCCCGGGAAGCAGGAGCCAGGGACAGGCGCTTCTGTTGTGGCTTCAAACCCTTGCAGTGTCACCCCAGACTCCAAGTCAGAGCCTCTCAGCCCTGGAACTGCAGAGGGCCAGGCGCAGCCAGGGCAGCAGGGAAGCTGGGCCCTGCAGATGGGTGATGGATAGGCTGCAGATTTGTGTTCGGCACTGGAAGCTGGAAAGATACACAGTGCTATCGGATCCCTGACTTGACCCAGATGGAGGCACTTTGTCTCCAGGGCCTTCCAGGCTTGAGGTTTCCATACCTCACCCAGTCACCTCCTGCCATAAGCCAGGGCCGGAGATCAAGAGCCTTGGCTTGTTCTCCCTGCAAAGAATGGGACCCCTGGGCATCCTGGTGAGCCGCTCACCTTACCTTCACTGGGGGCTCCTCGTGAGACAGAAACCATTGTTCCTGGGACATGGCCCGGACCTGCCCGGCCCTCAGCGTGTGCCAGACCTGCAGCTGGCAGGCCGGGGGGTGGGGAGGTGGGGTGGGGGGGTGGCGGATTCATGTTGGAGGAAGTAAACAACTTAGAAGCACGTGAAGGGTTCAAGGTGAACCACCCTGCAAACGGGGAACTTTCCTCGGGGCTGTTTGCACTGGCCCAGGTGGGGACTGCGTCGTTGATCTGTGTGCCCTGCACATACACATGTACAGACACACGCACACACGTGTACACACACAGTGTCTTGAGCAGAGCCTTTTCCAAATACGATGAAAGGGCCAGCGAGGAGTACCCTCCACCACGGTGAGGTGTAGGCCCAGAGTTGCCCCGCCGGGCTGGGAGCCTCACGCTGCACCCCTCTGGTCTCCAGTCAGCACTCGGTCCCTCATCACCACCCCCAAACCAGAGAGAGGGGAGGGGGCAAGGGGCATAAATAGGGCCTCCAACTTTTCAAGAGAGGAATAAGCACTGGGCTCACCAAGACACCTCTTAGAAGACTCATCCCGGCTGCAAAGTCTGACACAAGGGTCTTCCAGCCCCTATCTGGGGGTGGAGGGACAGGGCCCCCCTGCTGTTGGATCAGAACCCAAAACCCCCACTGCACGGGCTCCTTCCGCCCCCACTTCCTGTCAGGGACCAGAGAGTACTACAGGCTGTCCTTTGAGGGGCAGGCTGCCGCCGCAGCAGCTGCTCCCCCTGTTCTTGGACACCGTGAAATGAGTCCTTTGTTCCACTGAAACATTCTCTATCAAAGCAGGCAGGGGGCCATCATCTGGTGGACCTCTGCTCTCCGCCCCGCCCCCACCCATGCCTGCCTTCCCTGCATTGCCACCCACCAACCACGGGACTCAGCCAGTGTGTCTCCTCCGTTGTTCCATGTGGTTCCTAAGTCAGAAACCAGGGTCCTTTAAGAAAATGGATGGTGAGCGGGGCAGGACCATGGTACACTGTCCCAGGCTGGTCCCGAGACAACTCACTGGCTGCCCTCTCCTCACAGGCTGCCCACCCCAGCCCACGCCCCGTGCTGGGCGGCACCAGCTTCTGTCAGTTCATCTTCATAGTTGTTCTCAGCTTAGCTGCGACCTGCAGCTGCTGGTGAGGGAAACGGAGTCAGAGACACTTGGCAAGCAGCCCCTTAATCAGGAGCTCAACCCCGCCCTGAGGCCCTGGGACCATCGGCACCCTCCAGGGAGAGGACATGGCAGGGCCTTGTGGCAGGAGTGCCCGATGCCAGAGGGTGCTGAGGCTGAAGCGGCTGTGCCTGCCCCGCTGACCTCCCAGGACGCTGGGCAGGCTAACCCGCTGTCATCAAGGGCTCTCCCAGAGCCAAACCTTGCGGCCCAGCCACCCCAGCCTGTCTCATGGTCTGGATGCCACAGCCGGCCCCTCCGTGGGGTTGGGCAGCCTAGCTCTCTGGGAGCGGGCTGGGGGCTGCCTTTGGGCTGGCAGGTCGGGCGATGGGGGTGGCACCCCGCCCGCAGCATGCATTCTCGTCACATCTTGTCTTGCAGGTTTCGCCGTGGCCCAGTGCATAAACCAGCACAGCTCCCCGCCCCTGTCCTCTCCGTCGCCACCAGCCACCAGTGGGAGCCCCAGCGGCAGCACCAGCCACTGCGACTCGGCCAGCGGCAGCTTGTCGTCCACACCCTCCGCAGCCCAGAGCCCCCCAGGTACCGCCCGTGCTTCCAGGGTGGGAGGGGGAGCGGGGAGACCGCCAGGCACATGCCAAGCCCTCCCCACGGTCTCGGGGTCAAAGCAAGAGGGGAGTGACTTCCGCAGACCGCCCTCTGTGACATGGACCCCTTCTCCATGACGTGCTGTGCAGCGCTGCGGGTGGATTGGGTTGGGGGGTGGGGTGGGGCAGAGGCGCCACCGTCTCCTCCACTGACGCACAAGAATGTGGGTTAGGGGCAGTGCCCCTCTCACACCAACTGCCACCCACCAAGGGCCAAGAAGCAAAAGCTTTCGTGTGTTAAACCACCAAGAGGCCAGGCCTGGGGGAGAGCCAGGGCTGGCCAGCCTAGCCCTCTGCCCCAGTGACCCCCCCCCCCCACTTCCCTCACCAGGCCGGTGTACCCAGGACACCTAATCCAGTCGCTCATGGTCACCAGGCAATCCTGGGCATGTCGACCCCTCCCCCTGCAGGCATGCTCAGAGTTCGCCCCACATGCCCTCCTATGGTGCTGCCCCCCCCCCCGCCCTCCCATGCCCCCAGGCCCTGAGTGTCCATTCCCTTTATCTGCACTCCTACTGACATGGAGGCAGGCCAGGTCACCTGAGCCTGGGCTACGTAGGTTAGCTAGGCTTCAAGCAGTGACTTCTGTCCCACCTCTGCTGCCATCTGGGAAATGCAAGCAGGTCCCCCCACCTCCCCCCCGAGGCCAAGGGCTCTGCCTGGCTTGGGAACGTGGCGAGCCCTGCACTTGTGTGCCATGTGTCGCCGCCTTCTGCCTGCACGCGTCCTCGTGTGAGTCCGTGTCACATGTCCAAACACATCCCCTGCGTGCGGCGGAAGCCCACGCCCAAGTGAGCATGCAGACCACACACATCTCTGGCTGAAACAGAAGCCTCCCAAAGGCCCATTGTCCATCCAGGCCAGTCCTCGACACAGACGGTGCTCCCTGAGCAGGGTGGGGTCTCCGAAGCTGCCCCACCCCCCACCCCGGCCTGCGCCCTGCCCTGTACCCTGACCACCATGCCCTGTCAGGGTCTTCCCATCTCAATCCGGGCATTGGCCCTGCTACTAAGGATGCCAGCCACCCTGCGCTGAGAGTGATGTCGGGTGCTGGCCACTTGTGACAGCCCACCGCCCCCCGGCTCTGCAGACAGAAGAACAGCTCAGTGCTGCTGCAGGGCACCTGCTTGGGTGCTCGGACAACCAGGCAGCAGCTGGCCATCCCTGGAAGGAACTCTGAGCCAGGGCAGCGGGACAGGGGTGGGGCGGGGAGGGGGTGTCCATCATCACCGGCCTCCCCAGCCAGCCAGCCACATCTCGGCTTCCCTCGGGGGATGGGAGCAGCCAGATGGTTCCCACATGGGCCTGGTTTTCTGCCAGGCCCAGCAGAGGCATCAGGGACAGGAGGCGTGGCCTCCGTTTGGACGAGTCTTCCCCCCACCCCCACCATTACCCAGAGTGGCCCAGCACTTGAGAGGCTGCCCTCGTGGGTCCATCCTCAGACAGACGGCCAGGATCTGGAGCAGAGCACTGCAGACCGGCCCTTGTCCTCACACCTCCAGCGCCCAGGGCTGCCTCGCTCCACAAGGGTCAGCAAGGCTAAGCGCTGACCTCAGACGAGGCACCTGGCCGAGC
>PVJH01036231.1:0-18966 GCA_004026705.1 Nesogale talazaci | reverse complement strand
CCCCCCCCCCCCCCCCCCCCCGCCCAGACTGGTGGGTGCCGAATGACTCCAAGGTCGACAGTCCCCTGATGACTCCTGGGCCCAGCAGACCCCACGTGATGTCAGTGTAACAGAGGCAGGATCCATATCCAGGGAATCGGGGCCCTGGTGGCATGGTGTTTACGCGTTTGGGCGCCAGCCGCAAGGTCAGCAGTTCAAACCCACCAGCCGCTCCTTAGGAGAAAGACAAGGCTTTATGCTCCTGTGGACAGCTACAGGTTTGGAAACTCTGCCCTGTGTGTCAGAATCAAGTCGATCTGTGGCAGTGAGTTTGGGTTTTTGATGTTTGTATTGCCAACCAAAGGGTCCCTGGGTGGGCATCCAGGTAAGCACTTACCAGAAGCAAGGTTGGAAGTTCAAGTCTAGGGACAGAGGGGCCTGGCCAGAAAGCCCGGGGTCCCTGCTTGTGTCAGAGTGGGTCAGCACCCATGGCTGGGGGCACCTTGAGCCAGGGTGACAAGAGCCGATACTGGAGAGCAAAGGGTTAACATAGGTGCCCTGCCAGGGACCCTCCTGGGGAGTATTCAGAGGACACCCGGCCATCTCCCTGTCCACCCCAGCCAGGCGGCACACATGGGCTGCAGCAGGTGTCTCTGCCCATTCAGGCGGAAGGAGGGCCGTCGCCCGCAGGATCGGAGGTCCATCAAGAGGACGCGAGGCGGGAGCTGCCCGCCAGGTACCCTCATCACTCACGGTGCCGTTTGATCGATGGGGCCATAACCTGTCCCCCGGGGCTCCCTCGGCCATTAGCCCACAGTGGCCTGAGCGGCGTGGGGGCGACTAGACTGGGCTGTTGCTGAGTGGTACCTGCCCTGCCACGATGACCCCTAGAGTGCCCTCGTCTCCCGTCTGTCTGTCTTCCCCGAGTGCCACACAGCGGTTATCCTAGCTGCCCATCGGTGGACTTCCAGGTGTGGCCACCGGGGTCCCCAAGGACACAGCCGTGCAGGTGCTGGACTGCTCCCCTAACACCCGCTGCTGTGGTCTCAATTCCACTCGTAGGGGCCCTGCAGGGTGAAGGGTGGACCTGCCTGGCCAGATTTACAAGGCTGCCCAGCTTTTCAAGAGCAGACAGCCTCCTCTTTTCTCCCAAGGAGACTTCAGGGGTGCCTGGCAACGTATCGCTATTTTTTTATTTGTTTGTTTTTTAAAGCCTCACTTCTGTGGCTCAAAAATACAAGTCGAGAAGATAGTCATGGCTGCCAAGCCTCTATGAGCACCAACTTCAAAGGAGACGGCAGTGAGCAGGAAGAGAATGGAGAAGGCTCTCACGCACGCTGCAAGAGATGGGGCCCAGGTTCGTGAACAAGCACGCATAGCTTCCGCTGCCCTGCCCTGCACCTCCTCACCCTCGTTCTGACGTCTGCGCCCCTGGTGGCAGCCTCTGCAGCCATCCGTCTCTATGAGAGCCCTTCCTCTTTGTGGCTGCCCCTCTGCCAAGCGCGGCATCCTTCTGGGACCGATTTCTCCTGACAACTTGTCCAAAGTCCGGGAGATGAGTCCTTGTCATCCTCGCCCTGAAGAGGCCTCCGGTCGTCCGTCTTTCCAGACAGACGTGCCTGCTCTCTGGGCATCCTCTCCAGCACTGCAACCCAGATCCATGGAGTCTCCTCCAGCCCTTGCTTCTTCAGTGTCCAACTGTCCCCTACACAGGGGGTGATGACGGATGCTCGTTATGACAAACCCCAGCCCTGGCAGCGGCCTCCGCTCTGTAACCCACATGCCGTGTGCAGCGGGTCTGTCTGGGAGCCCGTCCTTGCTGTCCTTGCTGCTGCTTCTGTGAGTACACAGATGCGCTGACCGGCTCTCTGACACCCCCGGGGGCTGCCCTCCCCCGACCTGCAGGGCCGCTGTGAGTGGAAATCAACATGAAGGCAGTAAGATGTTGAGATCCGTGATGGCTTCCGCCATGTCTCCCTGTGCTGTGCTGCAAGGCCCTGGCCCAGCGGCGAGGGTCTCCGTCTCCTACATGTGGGGGTGCAGCCCAGCCCGAGGGCTGCCCCACGCTGTCGCATAACCCCGTAGAAGCAGAGGAAAGCTGAACTTCAGAGGAGAACTTGAGGAGGGTCCCGTCTTCAGCACCTGGTCCTCTGCGCAGGTTAGGGCTGGACTGTCCCGGAGAAGCCCGCCTCAGACACACATCGCCCAGGAGTGCTGGGACCCTGTCAGCTGCTTGGGCCCCCGTGGACACACCGTCAGACCCTCCACGGCCGGACAGCCCGAGCAATCCACCAGGGGGGTCCAGGGAGAATGGATCCGTCAAGAATACTGGAGCGTCTTTCTCTGCTTTGCTCTGGCACAGGAGACCTGGGAGCTGACGGAGATGGAGTTTGTCCACAGCCCGAGGGAGAGATGGACCTCTCCATTGGTGCCCGGTGGTCTCAATCGTGTGTTCCATGGACGCAGACCCAGGAGTCCCTGTGGCACAGGGCAGGCTTGTGGTACAGGGCAGGCTAACCCTGAGACTGGGCCTTAAAAGGCCACTGCTGTTCAAATGACACACCGCTAAGCTGAGAAAAGATGAGCTCTTTGACGTTAGTAAAAGACAGCAGCCTGGAGACCCAGGGGGTAGGGGGTGGGGGGGACATCTCTTCTTAGTCCTCAGGGTGGCACCATTGATGAGATGGTTGGAGCCCACGGTTTCCTGGAGGAGTCTTGGACATAGGCAGGTGACTGTGATGTTAGGATAGTATTGTACCTAAACCAGGAATCAGTTCGTTCTCAGATGTGTGTCAGGGACCTCACGGCTCTTCCCCTCCCCCCCTTCTCTTCTTCCTCCTCCTCCTCTTCCAGCCATCCCTCACCCCACCTGAAGCAGAAGGCCGGCACCCCACTCTGTTCCACGGTGCTGCAGTCAGCAACCTGAAAGCCAGGGCCTCCCACTCCGCGCCAATCCCTAGCAGGTTCCTCTCTTTGCTCCTCATTTGCATCTGGGACATCAATTAGCATGTTTGTTGAGGCTAATTGAATGAAACTCAATCATAGCTCTTAATTGCTTGACTATGTGAAAAGAAATCACATTAATGCAGCTAATTAAGTGTACGGCAATAGATGCAACATAATTAGGAGCGAAATGTAAAAACAAGGGACAGGCGAAGGTGCCAGCCCGGGGTGGCCGGGGACAGCCCGCCACCGCCGCCAACGGTCCCGGCGCTCTGGCGGCTGCTCGTGGAAGAGCCATTGGAGCCTGGACAAGTGCGGGAGAAATGCAAATGGGGCCGCAATTACTACTTTTTCAAGCTGTTGAGGGCTCACGGCCCACACCTCTGGGGGGGTCGGGTTCTTGAGTGGGCCCCAGGGACTTGTTAAGTGCTGTTTAAAAGTACTTGGCATCGAATTACCCTCATGCCTTGTTAAAGGGTCTATTTTTCCCCCCTCGCCACCACCAACCGCCCCCCCCCCCCTTCTTTCCCTTTTATCTTAGATCAGCATTTTCTGGCAGCCAGGCTGGGCTCTGTTACATTTGCATATCAAAATCCCGCTCTCTGCCTTCAAGCCCACGGCCAGGGCCCCAGACAGATGCTCTGCGGCAGGCGTTGTTCTGCGCGTGGTGCTTTAATTCCTCGAGCTGGGGCCTGTTGAAAGCAAGAGTGTTTTTCAAGAGAGGCTCCAGGTTGGTTGCTGTAACCGGAAGCTTCTGCAGGCCACAGTTAGCGCCTCTAGGAGAGACTTCGGTGGGGATGTGCCTTGTAAGCGTCCTGGTGTGTTGTTGAAAGGAATCTTCCCTTCCATGGCCTGACATCAGCATCCTATTGTTAGGCCTAGATTCTAGCTCAGAGAACGAGGGCCTCAAATCCTAGTAAAACAACAGTGGTGCGCGCGCACACACACACACACACACACTCCAGCCCCCACCACGGCCCACGCTGAGCCCAGGATGAATGTACTGGTTTGTCGCAGCCAGACCCTAAGAGCGGGCCACCCCGGTACACTCCGATCATAATTTTAAATAAAATATCACAGTTCTTGTCTGGGGAACGTGCCTATTAACGGAGCCCTGACTGAGCCTCTCCTCACTCTCTGATTAGCCTCATTTCAGAGCTCATAAGCAATAAATGCTCAATTACACTCCTGTTATTGTATTTTAATTTGTTAAGACGCGGGTATTAAAGAAGAAAGTTAGAGCAAGTTGGTATTTCCGCGAGGAGGCTCGGCTGCCAGCAGGGAGTGCCGATCCACAAGCATCCGTTCTGATTGGAGAGTGGCGAGGTCGGCATCTTGGGGGCGGGTCTCCGTGGGAGTGAATCACAGACGCTGGAGAAGAACTATCCTTGCGGGGGCGGCAGCAGCAGCAGCGAGCTTGACCATCAGCTAACCAGAGCCCACCCCACCCTGTTTGCATCCGCGGCCTTGGCCTGGACACAGGGGCCCGCTGCATTCTGAGGGCCCGAGACAGGACTCCAGGCACCCACCAGCAGCACGCCTCCCGCGGCCCCCTCCTTTTACATCCTGGGGGGCCCCTGTTCCATCCCCCTCCTGTGCCCACATCCTTCCGTCAGGACGAGTGCCACCTAGAACGCCCACGACTGTGCCGTTCACGGAAGGGGCTCTCACCTTTGAGAGTGGGTGTGTGGAAGAAAGATGCGGCCGTGGGCTTCCACGAGAGTGGTCCGGCTTGGAAACCCCAGGGGGCAGGTCTCTTTAGGGTCGACTTGAGTCAGAATAACTCCATGGCCAGTTGGGTGTGGGGGCTTCATCCTCACAGGGCAGGTCGCCGGGTGTTTTCTCCCTCAGAGGGCGTGCTGGGCCTGAACCACCGGCCTGGTAGCCAGCAGCTAGCTCCCCATGCACAGCGCACCTCACCCGCCCGCTTTTCAGTGATAGACTAGAGAAACAAATTCATAAACACGCATCTGTATGCAAGAAAGAGGTTAACAGCAAGAGCAACTTTACATTAAGAAAACACCCCAACCCAGTTCAATCCAAGGTCATAAGTCCGATATTAGTTCATATGTCGGACAGCAATCTCTAAAGCCCTTTCCAGACGCATGAAACATAAGCCAGGATGCTGAATGCAGAAAGATCACAGGCCAGCGGGTGCAAAGTCAATGTGGTAGAAGCATCGCAGCGCTGGCTGGGGTCTCTCGGTGGCTTCTCCAGCTTCAGAGGTCTGGTTGCATCCTCCATGTGGCTTGTCCGGCTCCGGGCACTAGGGTGGTTCCATGTGTCTTCTCAGGGGTCATCCTTGCCTCTTGTCAGTAGAGCGTCTCCAAGGGACTGAGTAGTGATTCTCTCACCTCCAAGGGGAAAATGCGGCCAGATTTCCCAGAACTCTCCGGAGAAAGCCACGCCCACACAGAGGTCTCATTGGCCATCTCCAGATTGACATAGACTCCACCCCTACACTCTTAATCCTCAAATTGACACCACATTAGGTGACTGCCACAACTGGCCACCCTTCCAGTGGCTTCTGGTGTTTAATCAACAGATTTCTCGATCCTACCGGAGCGTCTGTCTCACCCTCCCTTTCCTGGGACCACTTACTCGGCACTATGGGGTCAGCTTCCTTTTGGGGTTTTCTTTTTCTTTTGACTTTTTCGATAATGCATATACTAGTTATGTGTGATGTATATTTTATTTATTTATTTTGTGTGGCATCTCTGCCCTGGTGGAAGTCGGAAGCCCAGCCTTGCTCCTGGAGAGCTAGGCCAGCAGGGCTCAGCAATGATGTAAATTTTATAAGTCACATTTGTCAGACCACAAGATACACTTCTCTCCTCCCCCCCCACCCCGCAAAGTGGGGGTGAAACAAGGGTGCGTCTTATAGTCCGAAGATGTGGTACCCAGAACATATGTTTATGGTCCCATAAACCCGCTGACTGTCCGCTGCTGTTTGCATGCTGTGGATTACTGTATGTTCAGAGGAAGTCCCGCCCCCTGGAGTCTCGGTGTCAGTCAGGTCACATGATCAGCACCGCGCACGCGCCTCCCCTCCTTTGTTAATGAAAGTGATGATGTTCTTAATGCCACTGTTGAGTTTACGCTGATAAATATTACTGTATTTTGATTTATTTTAATATTTTAGTCTGCTGGGACTGTTGTGGTTCAGAATATTTTTCTTGTTTTCCTGTTCCAAAAGCTGGGTGCGTCTTATGGTCAGGTGCGTCTTAGGGTCTGAAAAATACAGTATCTTGACCTCTTGCCATCGAGTCGATTCTGATCCTAGCGCCTCCGCAGGAGAGGGTAGAATTCCCCCTGTGGGTTTCTGAGCCTGCGTCTATTTAAAGCAGCTGTTCTCAACCTGTGGGTCACAACCCCTTTGGGGGTCGAATGACCTTTTCACAGAGGTCACCCAATTCATACCAGTAGCAAAATGGTAGTTATGACGTAGCAACGAGAATAATTTTATGATGGGGGGGGGGGGTCACCACAACATGAGGCACTGCATGAAAGGGCCGCAGCATGAGGAAGGTGGAGAACCGCTGCTTTAAAGAACAGAAACCTTCGTCTTCTCCTGTGGCGCACCTGGTGGGCTTGAACGATGGCCCTTTCGGGTCACAGGCCAACTCAGAACCACTGCACCGCCAGATTCATTACGAGTATAGTAAGAGCCTCTGTTTGTGTTTTAAGGTGACCAAAAGAGATTTGCCTTCACCTTCAAATGATCGAACTGACTCCACTCACAAAGCCCTGGCCCGTCCTTGCACTGTCCTTACTCCACAGCCCCACTTGGCTTGAGTCTCTCCAGGTTCTCTCCTCAGCTGGAGGTCTCTCATTCACGATCCCCACCACTATCACCTCACCTGGGAGCCAGGGGCCACCCACCCCTCAACCCTCAGGCGCGCCGTCTGTGCCAGGGGACAGCGGTGCCCTTTGGGGTTTTCCGACTGCATTCTTAGTAGGCAGTGCCAGGTCTTTCTTCTGAGGGGTCTGGGAGGATGCCGGCTGCCCACTGAGGGCCTCCGGCACCCCTTGGAGCACCTCTTTCCCCAGATGGAGAGAGGGGTTCCAACACAGCCATGTCTTAACTTCTGGAATTTTACTGAACGTGTCAGCTGGCCCCGGCGGCCTGCTGCCACTCACCAGACCCCGACCCCTGCCACCACGTCCCTCCCACTCAGAGCAGTTCAGTGTCGGGGGCTTGTCCACTGCAAACCCTGCAGGAAGCAGAGAGCCTCGCCTTTCTCCCTCCGAGTGGCCGGTGGGCTTGAACCGCCTTCCCAAGACTCCGTCCGGTGCGTCCCTCTCGGGACAGCCCAAGGGCCTCGTGTGTCTCACTGCGGTGCTGCTCGTTTCCTGCAGGATTACATGCAGAACGCCCACGGGAAGGAGGTCGACCTGCTGCGGACCACCGTGAAGGTTCCCGGGAAGCGGCCCCCCCGCGCCACCTCGGCCTGCACGCCCATCTCTAGCCCGAAGACCAACGGCCTGGCCAAAGACGTCAGCAGCCTGCACATCTCGCCCAACTCAGGTGAGCGCTGGGCCGGGCTCCCCGGTGCCTGGCAGCACTGGCCTGAGCACAGCAGCTGGGCACAGGCCGGGGTGGGGGGGAATGTCCATGGAGGCAGAGGCACCTCAGACCAAACTGCCCACAAGTGCTCAGAGCTAAGGAGCTCACCCGGTGACCAGGCATTCCCAGGTGGGGAGAAGGGGTTCTACCTGAGCCAGGTGGGTACCTGACAAACCTGGTACAAGTTCTGGGTTGATTCTGGGGGACTCCTGGACACGGACCTCCAGTAAACTGGGCCAGCCCCACCCCACCCCCACCTCCACAACGTAGACTGTCAATATCGTTGATGCATTTTGCAGTGGCGTTGCTCAGTTATGACTTAAGTTCTAAGTATCCGGTGCGTTGATACACAACCTTATGTCCGCGTTGTCAATGCTTCCCACTGTTACTTTCCAGGTTCCTGCTTCTCTTGTTACAAGTCCCTGCAATTCCTGAAAAACGGATCATAGCTCCTACATTAGGTGGAGTTTTGAAGTGTCACCGTGTTCTCTTTTCTGTTGTTTCTTCTCTGTGTCCACCTCCGTGTGTGTGTGTATGTGTGTGCGTGTGTGTGGTGTGTCCCATTCACTGAGCTGAGAAAGAGCCCTGGCGACATCGCGGTTACTTCTTGGCCTGTTAACTGCAAGGTCTGCAGTTCGACTCCACCAGCCGCTCCAAGGGAGAAAGACGAGGCTTTCTGCTCCCGTAAAGAGTGACAGTCTTAGAAACCCAGGAGGGCAGTTCTACCCTGCCCTGTCGGGGCGCCGTGAGTCGGCATCGACTCGATGGCAGTGGGCGGTTTTGAGATGCGTGCCAGGCCCAGTTTGCAAGGCTGTAAGCTGTCACAGGAGCAGACTGCCATGTCTTTGCCCCCCTGGCGTCAGCTCGCTGTTACCACGGTGTGTGTGTGTGTGTGTGTGTGTGTGTGTGTTAGGCAGGGTTCTCTAGAGAAACAAAACCCGAACACGTATGATTCTATTTGTATATGTATATAGAGCGGTTTATGCAGCAAGAGGGAATATAACAGCTAATGAGTCCACACAGCAGTACAGAGGGTTCCATTCAACTCACTGCCGTGGAACAGTTGAGATACTGGAAGTCCTTCAACTTGTGTGGGCTGCCGGGTCTAAGATCCAGGAAGCAGACAATGGCGTCCTCCCTGGGGAAGGCAGGCAGAGTCTGCCCACAGGCAGCAAGCAGCAGGACGGGTCACCAACGGTCAGTAGCTCAGCCAAGAAGTCCCTGATAAGACGTCCAAAGCAAGCGATCCCCCAGCCCAAGCTCATGCTGTGTGTGCCCCAGCAGCGTGGCAAAGCAGGTCTCGAAGGAACCCCAAGCTCTAGCAACTTGATCCATGGGTTGACTTGGTGGTGTAGCTCACAGCGTGGGGCAGAGAACTACCAAAAGCAGCAGCATGTTGGCCCAATCACGAGAGAGAGGAAGAGAGAAGGGGCCGGGCCTTACAGAGCCATTTAGCTCTCTGTCTTCCAATCAGACTGAGACCTCTTCAGTCCCACGTGTTCCTATTGGCCAGGTTGGCACAATAAGCCTGTCACACACGGCATCAGGGAGTTGACCCTCCCCCTCCTCCCAGAAGGCACAGTACCCCTTGGTCCTTAGCAAGCTCTGAGACAGGCGTCCAGGGGATGGGGATGGCTGCTGTCCGAGGGGAGCAAGCGTGCCCAGCAGGATGTTGCCTCAGCCTCAGTCACGAGGGGTTCCCATCATTCAGGCCCCGTGCACATTGCCTTTTGTCTAAGGGTCCATCACACATCAATTTGCCTGTTTGAGTTTTAGAGATCAGAGCAATGGCTGCTGGCGTCCATATCCTAGGTCCCCACACGTAACTTGGCTGACTGCCTTTCCAAAAAAGAAATAACTCAGCACCACCGCCTCCCCCCCACTCACACACCCTCGCACCCCACACACAACCCGCAGTAAAAACGACTGTACTACAGCCCATACTCCAAGATAAAGTGTAGGTATCTGTTTCTGCAGCCCAGCCCACCCCCCTGACCTTCTGTGGGTGAGACTGCCCACTTTGGGAAACACTGGTCAGCATAATCTCAGCCACTCTTTTCTAAGTGAGTTTCCTGCATTTATAATCCCTGTTCGAAGAAGCACACTTTCACACAAAAGCATTCCAGCCCAGTAAATGTAATTTCAGTATAAAAAAAACCCCAAACCTCACGGCCCTCGGGTCGATTCTGACTGGACAGTCACACTGCTCCCATGTGTAACGCTTTATTTTACAGCAGTAAAGCCTCCTCTCTCTTCTGGGGAGCAGCTGGTGGTTCTGAACTGCTGACTTCGCGGTTAGCAGCCCACTGGGTAACCACTCTCGCCACCGGGGCTCCTTGTAACTTCAGTAAAGCGATGCTATTTTGAAGTGATGGTCTCTTAGCTGGTGACTCCCGGCCCCTGGCAGCCCTCTGGGTACAGAGTCCGGCGGCCCTTGGCAGCCCTCTGGGTACAGAGTCCGGCAGGTCCCGTGTGGTTTTCTGGGCTGATCTCCAGGCCTTTCTTCCTCAGCATTTTGATTAGGAGCCGAGTGCTGACCCGTCTCACTCACGCAAAGGCTGAAACTCCGGGTTGGCGTTTTCGTTTGCTGTACAGTCTTTTGTTGAAGAACAGAGCGTGCTGCTCGAGGCTGCTCTTGGCCCCCACTGCAGTCTGCGGTGTGTTGAGGAGCTCTGGGTGCATGGGGTGTGTGAGTGTGTGTGTGTGTGTGTGTGTGTGTGTGTGTGTGCGCGCGCAGTTTTGTTTTGTTTTCCCTCTTATTTGCTTGACTCACTGCCCGGTGAGTCGTGACTTTCTTTTCCAGCTCATCTCCCCTGCATGTAGATTCCTGCTCCCCTAGAAGGGATGATGCCACAAGGGGCTCATGCAGGAGAACAATTGTGAGCAGGAGGCTGGACCGGGTGCGGCCCTGAGTAGGAACCGACCCAGGGGCACCTAACCACAGCAGAGATATGCCCCCATCTTTGTGAGGGGCCCTTTTTCGTTTCCTTAGAATGTGTCCTAAGGGGCGTGGTGTTACTGGATACATTCTTTCCAAGTTGACCCCAGCAAAGTGTTCATGTACAAAGTATCCCTCCATTGCTGCACCCTTGGTGGAACCAGTCTGAAGAGCATATCCTTTTGATGCCCGTGGGATACGCAGCAGGAATATCACCTGACTGTGCAGAGGGGCACAAAGGCATCCTCTGCCCCTGCCTTCTCTGTCAGGCATGTTGCCGTGACACAGGAAACCGGGCCCCCGGTATTTCAAATGCCAGCCGAGCCACCTGGCGTGGACTGGTGTCTCTAGAACCTCCAGACCACGACAAGGAGGAAGAAGGCCCAATGATCGACACCGGAGAAGAATTAATTGGCCAGTACAAACCGTATGACATCTCAACAGGACCTTGTCTGTGATACTGCCAGATGACGGGCCCCTCCCGTTGGAGGGCGCTCTGGGAGAGAGCCCCCTCCTCAAGGGGGAGTTGAGCTCAGTGACATGAAACTGGCAAAGAGGTTTCAGGCAAGTCAGGAAGAAGCAGGAAACAGCTGTAACCCCCGCTGCTGCTACGTGGAGCATGGAATGGGGCAAGTGTGGACCTCAGCCACCCAGAGCAGCGAGAAGGGACAGGGAGTCATGTCTCCAAAAGGATCGGCAACAGTCAGCCTCTTCAGGTGATGAAGAGCTGGTGGTAATGAAGGAAGAGATGTGTGCCACCCCGAAGACCTGGCCAGAAAACAGGGCTCCAGGGAGGCATGGAATGCCAGCGGGAATCTGAAGCTGAAGCACCCGCTCCTCTAGGTCAAGAAATTCGGAAGACATCTCTCTGGCCAACCCAAAGAAAGGTGACCCAACGACCACGGCAGAAGTGCCAACGTTTTTTAGTGATTATGCAGCCCCGAATAGATCGCAGTGGGTGTTGGGACTCGTGCTCTCTGAGAGGCGATTCTCAGTGGAAGAAAGAAAGGTGTGCTCCGACGCCAGGTGGGCGTTTCCAAGCCGGATCGTCCCAACCTCGGCCAAGTGAGATTTGACCGACGAGGATTGCAGAGTGGCCACAGCCAGGCATCGCTTGCTTGAAGAGAGGGTGCACTGGAGGGTTCCTTGCCAGTGGCCTGTGGAGCTTAGCTGAGAGCAGGGACAGTGCTTCCTCTCTGTCTTACTGACCTTGCCGTGAAATTTGACTGTGGGCCACACATATATCTGGGGGTTCCAGAGCACTTACCTGTGTCCCCGGGGAAGCCATGCCCTACAGAGCCAGGGAACACGAGTCGCCGTGCCACGGAGGGGATCCCGGGCCTGGGTCATCTTCCCCGTCATTCTCACGTCTGAGCCCGTGGGGGCAGCCACTGTGTCCTCCATCTCTTCGACCTCCTTCTTCCTGGGAGTTTTACGTCCTGAAAGGTGTGCATGACGGTCGTCTTCCATTGCCACACGTGACTGTCCCGCTGCTGAGTGATTGCAGATTAGCGGCGACAGCCTTCAGTAAGGGTGACGTCTGCTCTTAACGAAATGAAAACCTAGGTCCTCCCCCTTGGACTCATGGATGTCAAGTGAAGGGGAGAAAAGCCTGCAGTGCTCAGGGGTTTCACCGCACCTGGGTCTACAAGGAAGCCCAGGGAAGCAGTGGCGGCGAAGTCCAAAGCATGTGTTGTGCCCGGCAAATCTGCTGCCTCAGACCTCTTTAAAATACTCAGGAGCAAGGAAGCCACTTTAAGGACCCCAGGGTGCCCCTTGCTATTTCCCATCCCGTGGGAAAGCTGGGCAGCGGACAGGGAAGCCTGGGCCAGGGTGGCCGCATTGAGTGTGCTGCCAAGGGGCCCTGAGAGTGCCGAGTGCCGTCCGAGCACAGCAGCCAGAATGTTCCTTCGAAAGGAAGGGTGCGAGAGAGACCCTGTCTCACATGCATGGACGTGGTGTCAGAAGAGACCGGTCCCTGAAGAAGGAAGACATGCTGGGAGAAGGAGCGTGTCAGTGAAAAAGAGAAATGCCCTCAACCGGCTGGATGGACACCGTGGATGAAGGATGGACACCATGGGGCTAAGCGTGACAAGGGTGGGCATGACTCGGGACCCTGGCAGGGTCTCACCCAGTTGAGCATGGATGGAATCCTCGGGACCGAGGCTCCAATGCCAACCACTCCGTCTGTCTTTCCAACTATCGTCCATTGGTTTCTGTTTCTCTCACTTATGCCAGCCAGCGACAATGCTGTGGACTCTTCCTCCCTCTGCCTCTGGGCTCCTTCATTGCTTTCCATCTCTGAAGCCTGCCCGGTATCCCTGGTCCTTAGGACTGCTCAGAGGTTCGGGTGCCTTCCACAGGCGCAGGGTCGGTGCCCAGGGGGCTGTTGTGACAAACAGGGCACAAAGACCATGAGTGTTGAATTTGCAGACGGGAGAGAATGACTTCCTGAATTCAAAAATGGGAGAAAATGGCTTCCTGAATGAGGATCTTCTTTTCCTCTAACGACTGGAGAATGTAGATACACAGAAGTGCTCACTACCCTCCTCTCCTGTTGAGATGCTGGCCATGCAAGCCCTCTTAGCCTTGGTCTTGAGCCTGCGGTGCCAGGCATCGGCCCTAGGGGACAGGAGAACAGAAGCGTTTCCTCATCTTCTCCCATGCAGCAGCGGGTAGGTTTGAACACGGACCTCCCGGTCAACGGCCCACTGCCGAACCTGCTGTGTATGTGGGGTGGGGGGGTGGGGGTGGGGGTGTTAGAGCTTAAATTCTGAGCACCCCAGTTTTAACGCGCTGGATGGCAGTGAGGGCTTAAAGTCCACTTACAGAGTCTGCAGGCAGATTAGTCCTCCATTGAAGTCGCTCCTATGATTAACCAAGGGTGGAGATAATCTTGCCCTCGGGCAGAGTGCCCTACAAAGTGAATTACTTCCACCCCTCTCCAACCAGTCCAGGGAGGAGCTGCCTCTCTCTCTTAGGGGCTTGCTTGGGAGGCATTCTTAATGGAGATCACTGTCCTGGGGACAGGACAGGGAACAGGGCATCCCAAAGTCATGAGTCCCGCCCTATTGGCTTCACCCTGACTACGTCAGCCCGAAGGCCTGGACCAATCTTGTAGGCCCTTCTGTCTAACGACGTGTGTGTCCCCCTTGGGGAAAACATGTTCCTAATCTTGTGGTCCTGCCTGTATCCACATGCGATGTGTGGGTTGGCCACCAAGCCTGCATCAGCCACAATCCCCTTTGTCCCATGCCCTCTTGATCCAAGGTCCCCACTGTGAAAACTCAGACACCCTTGGAACCTCGGATTGTGGCCTCCCTTGTCCAGATGGATGAGTTGGGGTCTCTAAATTGTCTTTTTAAGACTCGAGAGATGTTCTCCTTAGATTTTATTTGACTTGGGGGTCTCTTTTGTACCCCAAAGCAGACATCACAACCCCTTGGTCACTGCCTTGCAGCTAGAGGTGACGGAGTCCAGGTGTCCCTGTGGTCACGTAACCCCGGGTGAAGCTGCCCTGTGAGTTTCTGGAGCCATAACTCTTTTCCTCAGCTTTCTTTCACAGAGTGGCTGGTGGTTTCCAACTGCAGACCCTGGAGTTAGCACAACCCGTAACCACCACGTCTCCCGTCCTGAGAGAAAGAAATGGGTAGAAGGCAGCTCTGACCAAGGTGGAGGGGCTCTCTTAAATGCCCCCCCCCAAGTACCCTCTGATCACCCAAGTTAACACCTATTAACCCCTCCCACCCACAGTCACCATGGATACCTGCACCCTATAGTAGACCGGTGTCTCTTCTTGTTTCCTATCAGGGGTCTCATGCAGTGTTTGTCCTGTTGTGCTGGTGCTCTTCACTCAGCACAATGCCCCCTAAATCCTTCTGTGTCATTGGAGGATTTCAGGGCTTCATCCTTTTCCTTTAGCGAGGTGGGCAGTACTCCCTTGTCTCCTAGCCAAAGCCAAGGAGGGGATCCCCTCTACTTGCCATTGGTGGAGAGTGTCTGGGTGTGTGTTCCTTACTTCTGTAGAGTATGTGCTAAACCATACGATTGCTATTCAAAGCACCATACTGGTTTCCATGGTTCACCTGGACTTTTATTCATGAGTATAAACAGACACCCAAGATGTTTGTGGGAACTATCGGTATGCCTGTGAAGAGCCGAGATGATCCAAAGAGCAATCCAAAGCCATCACCCCAAAAGGCATCATTTGGAAGAAAGGAGAGAACTTCAAAGGAAATTACTATTATGATCATCAGAAAGAGCTGAGGGATGAACGATTGTGTGCATAAGACAAAACAAAAGTTGTTATGGAAACTTTGAGGAGGAAGCATTCCTGGGTACAAAAGATGAACAATGACATCAATTTAAAAATCCAGTAGATAGTTTCAGGTATGAGTTGATGTCAAGAAATTCATAGACTTTTTTTTCATTATCTTTTTGTGTGAGTCCTGGTAGACTAGAGAAAAAAACTTCATAAACGCACATATGGATATAAGGGAAAGGTTTATATACAAAAGGAAAGGAACATGGAGAAAGCATCCCAACCCAGTCCAGTCCAAAGCCGTAAGTCCGATATTAGCCCATATGTCCGAAACCAGTCTATAAAGTCTCCTTCCGACTCATGAAGCTTGTGCAATGACACCAGGACAATCACAGGCCAGTGGGTGCAGAGTCTTATGTGTCCAGCAGCAGTAGAAGCATCCCGGCTTTGGCAGAGGTCCCCTCATGGCTCCTTGTTTCCAGGGCTCAGGGTCCATCAGCAATATCCATTGGTGGTAGAAGCATCTCAGCACTGACAGGGATCTCTCTGTGACTTCTCCAGTTTCAGAGGTCTGGTTCCATCAGGGTAAGGTCGTGTTGCTTCTCCTCCAGCTCCTCCAGTTCCTCGGACACTGCCATCTTGTCTTGTCGGTTGAGCGTGTCCCAACAACTGGGGAGATGGTCTCTCATCTCCACAAGAGAAATATCGCAAGACTTCCCAGAATTCTCCGAGAAAGCCACGCCTACACAGAGGTCTCATTGACTATCTCCAGATTGACAGGCTAGACTCCATCCCTACATTCCCAATCATAAAATTGACACACGAGTATATGACTGCCATACTTTTCATTCCATTTTTCTATGAATTGTTTGAGCCCCTCCTATTATATTAACATGGCTAAAGATTAAACTGGTAATCAGCGATTTAACAGAAGAAAAGATGATTGGTGTGAAGAAGGATGTGTCTGTGGCTTCCCATCTCAAAGGGTTAAGTATCAAGTTGGATGGAACAGGGATTCCTGCAAGAATAAAGAGAAAAACACTGAAAGCACCTGAGACAGGAAGAAAGAACAAAATTACTCAAAAAGAAATAAAAACATGATCTTGGGTACGTAAGCAAATGTGGTGAAGAAAGCTAACGGTGCCTGGCTATTACAAGATCTGGAGTCTGGGGTCTTAAAGGATTGAAGGTAAACAAGCAGCCATCCAGCAGGGAAGCAGCTAAAGCCTACATGGAAGGAGCACAGCAGCCTGTGTGACCATGAGGTATTGATGGGATCAGGCATCAGAAGACCCAAAACAACCATATTTACATGGATGAGGACGGTTAGAGTGGAAACCCAAAGCTTTTCTGGAGACAATTGGACCCCTCACAGAAGGTAGAGACAACCCAGCCAGGTGAGGTACAGCCTTGAGGACACACACAACATTCCTCTAGTTCTGTAATTCTTCTTTCCCCTCCCCCCATCATGACCCCAGTTTTACCTTACAAATCTGGCTAGACTGGAGTATGTACACTAGTACAGATAAGAGCTCTTGACACATGAATCCAGTTCAGATAAATCTCACAGGAGCAGTAATGGGAGTAGCAATATAAGGGTAGGAGGAAAGTGAGGGGAGAGAGGGGAAACCGATCACAGCGATTGATGTATAACACACCCGCGCATGCATACATGACAAGACTGTGGGTGAAGAGAGATAGTGGACAGTGTGGAATGTGAAAGTAATAATTTATAATTTATCAAAGGTTCACAAGGGTGGGGGCGGGTGGGTGGCAGAGGAGCTCAGACCGAGGGCTGAAGTAGAAAGAAAATGTTTTGAAAATGATGATGGAAGCATATGTACAAATGTGCTCAATACAATTGATGCATGGCTTGTTATAAGAGCTGTAAATGTCCCCAAGAAAATGATTCTTTTAAAAAAAAAAAAAGCAGCAATGCATGCTAAGAGATAATGGAAGTTTCCTTACAGGGACAAATATTTTGATTCAAAAATCCTACGCAAAGCCAAAATATTACCAATCGGGTGTGAAGTTAGGGGGGAAAAAACAAACACCTTTCTTGTCTGAGATATAGAACAGGCGTTTCGAAAAAATCATATAAGGATCTGTTCCAGCCAAACAAAGACTACCTAACAGGTGGAGTTACTCACACCTGGGTAATTTCTCCCTCTCCATCATCAGTGCCTGTCCCTCCTCTCAAGGTTTCTAACCATGCCAAGCGTCTACATTTCTCCAATGGAGAACGGGTGCCAACCTGAATTGTCGCTCTCGTCCGTGTTAGAGAATCTACCCACGTCTTAGTTCAAGGATATTTCCAGAGGGGGCGGTAAAATGGCAAAAAGTATTTTGTATCATGAGCGTTTCGCCCCGCTGGGTTGGTCGGATCGCCTTCCCTGAAGGTAGGCGCGTACTGGGATGAGCCTTGGCAATTAGGTTGACATTTGAGAAGTGATCGTTGTCAGGGGCTGCTGAGTCCGTGCCAGCTCATAACGACCCGTGTGTGCTAGGAGGAAACTGCCCCGTCCCTCACCCTCTATGCTGGGTTTGAGCCACTGTGTCATCCCCACTCCTGCCCCTCTTCCTCTTACCTGCCCCTCTGCTTTACCAAACAGGCTGCCCTCCCTCAAGGACAGGTCCCTCCTGGTCACATGCCCATGGGTCTCACGAGTACATGAGGTGGGGTGGCGTGTCGCCGTCTCTGCTTCTGGGGAGCATTCTGGCCGTACTTGGGGCGGGTTGGTTGGTTCTGTCCTTCCGGCAGTCTGGGGTGCGTTCGGTCTTCCTCGCCAAGACCACCATTCGCCATGCAGGCATCCTTTCTGTCCCAATTGCCTCTCGTCAGCACCCAGCCTTAGCACACAGACAGGGAGACTGCCCCTAGCAGGGCCTGGTCAGGTGGCACCTTAGTCCTTAAGGTGGCACCTTCGCTGTGGAAGACTTTCTTGCAGATCTTTTGCAGCGGGTTTTGTCCAGTGTAATTTGCCGTCTGATTTCTTCGCTGCAGCCTCCCTGTCAGTGCCGATCTTGTGTTCTAGTGGGTTTTTTTTTTTGGAGGGGGGGTTAAGGTTGGGGGTGTGAGCTGTACATACGAGGAGGATGGATGGCCGAGAGTACACGTGAACTCAGCTTCCAGACATCAGAAGTGTTTGGTGGAACATACATACACACACGCACACATGCACACACACACACACGCACACACCCCATACTGGCCATCAGTTTTCCTCTCTTTAAAAGGCAAGGGACCATGGTATCTCATTGTGATTTTTGGGACCCAAACCAAACCAAACTGAAAGCCATCCCAACTGGTAGCCTCCATGCCACTGGGCCTCCTTCACTTCCGAGGCCCTGGGGGCTAGACGGAGATTTGTTCCCCAAGAGCATCGTACTTGGGCTGGTCCCCATGGAAGAAGAAGGCAGGAGGAGGGCGGAGGGGCGCTGTTGAACTCGCAAGGGCTATCAAGGGTGCCAGGGTCCCTCTGGCCTTGGCAGAGTGGCCAGTGGACCAGCCTCCATACACCTGTGGACTTGGAACCAAACACGCTGCGTGGAGGTGCAGCTGACTCACAGCGGCCCAGTAGGACAGAGAAGAACTGCCCCCTGGGTTTCTGAGACCGTGACTTTACAGGAGTGCACCGCCTCACACCTCTCTCATGGAGAGGGCTCATGGTTTCCATCTGTGACCTGGTGGACAGCGTCCAGTGCATTTCCTGCTACTCCACCAGAGCAAACCTGAGAGGCCTCCAGCAGCAGCCTACCTGAGCCACTGGCACAGAGTTAGTGGTTGGTGAATGGTTTCTGGCCCAGATCGTCTGTCTGGTGTCCCTCCGCCTGCCGGGTAACCTCTGTGTTCTCCCTCACCTCTGGGCGTCTTGGTTGGGTTCTTGCAACCCTGTGGCTCATCTGCTTTGGGCCTCTTGGACCCTCCCCACCCCCACTCCTGGCCCCTCCACATCTGACACCCCCCCACACACACACTCCGAGGTTTTAAGATCTGAGAGCTGTGGGGGGCTGGTGGAGGGAGGGCTGGGTGCCCGAAGTGTTTGGACTTGTCTCTGCCAGTGCCGTGAACAGCAGAGCCTCCTCAGCGCTTCTTCCCTCTACACTTCAGCAATCAGGACACCCGCACACCCATTAAAAAAAAAAAAAAAAGCCCAAACTAATAGCATGAATATTCAGTGACCTAGAATACTAATTATTGTCATGAATATTAATGGTCGGACTTGCTTTCGCCGCTCCTTTTTCTCTGTGGCCCCCTCCCCTCTCTCTCTCCCCCCC